>CAUYQV010157090.1:0-10750 GCA_963574575.1 Galagoides demidoff | reverse complement strand
CAGGCACCCGCCACAACGCCCGGCCATTTTTTGGTTGCAGCCATCATTGTTGTTTGGCGGGCCCGGGCTGGGGATTCGAACCCGCCACCTTAGGTGTACGTGGCTGGCGCCTTAGCCGATTGAGCCACAGGCGCCGAGCCTTTACTTAGAAATCTTATAGCTGAACTCAAGATAAACATATGAAGCAATCGACACTAATTTTCGATTAATAAATTACTTATTAGGAATCTATTTTCCTGACTTGGTGCCTATAGCTCAAGCAGCTAAGGCGCCAGCCACATACACCTGAACCGGCGGGTTCAAATACAGCCTGGGCCTGCCAAACAACAATGACAACTACAGCCAAAAAATAGCCGGGCATTGTGTCAGGCTCCTGTGGTCTCAGCTACTTGGGAGACTGAGGCAAAAGAATCGCTTAAGCCTAGGAGTTGGAGGTTGTTGTGAGCTGTGATGCCACAGCACTCTACCCAGCTCAACAGCTTGAGGCCCTGTCTCAAAAATAAATAAATAAATAAATAAAATAAGGCTTTTAAATTGAAATGTCTAAGACCTGTCTGCCAGGAATCTTGCCTTTTTTATTGTTTTCTTTTTTAAAAAATTTCTTTTTTTTCTTGACCACTGTATTTCTTTTCTTTTTGAGATGAAATTTTACTCTGTTGCCCAGGGTGGGTGGGGTTCAGTGGCACGATCATCACTCACTGTAGCTTTGATCTCAAAATCCTAAGTTCAAGCAATCTTCATACCTCAGCATCCCAAGTATCAGAGACTATTAGGTACATGGCATCATTCCCAGCTAATTAAAAACATTTTTTTAGTAAAGACAAGGTCATGCTATCTTGGCCAGGCTAGTCCTGAACTCCTGGCCTCAAGCTATCCTCTCACCTGCCTTAGTACCCCAAAGTCTGGGATTAGAGGCACTAACCCTAGAAATATGGGTCTAGCTCCATATTTCTATCAGAAGGAATCTTGCTTCTTAAGGAATACATTCTAGTGCTGTGTTTTTTGGGGTTTTGGGGGCAGTTTTTGGCTGCGGCTGGGTTTCAACCTGCCACCTCTGGTGTATGGGGCTGGTGCCCTACTCCTTGAGCCACAGGTGCCACCCTAGTGCAGCGATTGTTAATAACAAAAGCACTGGAGTCAGAAGAGTTGACTTACTATTTAAATACACACTACATTAACTTGGGCAAATGACTTTCTGTCTCTAAACTTCATTTAAGAGTATCACCTAATTCATACAACTGAGGCAGAATTTATATGTAAAATGCTTAATATTCTATCTAGTACATAGTAAGTGGTTAATAAGATCTTAAGGAACATAAAACTAACAAGCACCAGATTTACTATAATGCTCTTAAAAATGTATGAATTACAATATTGAAATGCAAGCTGCAAATGGGTTTGGCCTCAGAGCTTATTAAATTAAATATTTTGCATTTCATCAAATCTAAGATGTCATTAAGAGTCATGTACAATATTTTATGTATCCTTTAAAAAGAAATATGATAATTAAACTGTGACAAACCATCCACTGTAAGCTATCTTCTCAATATCAAAGATGTTGAAATGTGAAAAAAGTTTGATTTTAGATTGGTAAAACATGGTAGGTTTAATTACATAGTTGAGAGTTATGATATTAAATACCAACAATACAATCATTCTGAAGACAAATTTAGTCACATAATTAGAACTAAACTGTTTTCTTCCTTAGAATACTTTTTCATGTTTACTTCTACCACTAATTTCACCTAGAGCTCCCATCTGTTATGTCCTTAGGGAAATACCCCTCAACCACTGAGACTAGAATGGATCCCGTCTTACTCTCCTTTGGAATACCTATTATATTGCTCAATATCAGTCTTCTCTAGCTGATTTCAGGTTCAACGAAGGCTGTTTTGTTCAGTGCACTATACCAAGTGCACGGGTTGTGAAATCAAAATCACACAGAACCAAAAAAGGAAATGTAAGTAAGGTGGTACAATATTTCTCCTATTTTTCATAACAGCATTACATTTTATTGGCAATTAATCTATAACTTCCTGGTATAGCTTTATAAAAAACAATATGGAGCTGCCTCAAAATATTAAAAATAGAACTATCACATAATCAGGCAGTCTCATTTCTAGGTATAGCATACCCAAAGGAAACGAAATCACTATCTCATAGAGATACTGTATTCCATGTTCACTGTAACATTATTCACAATGGCCGTATAAAATGGAATATGATTCAGCTTAAAAAAGAAGGAAGTCCTGCCATTTCTGAGAACCTAGATGAATCCAGAGGACGTTATGTTAAATGAAATAAGCCAGACACAGAAACATACTGCATGATCTCACTCATGGGGTCTGAAAAAGTTGAAGCATAGAGCCAGAAGGTAAAAGGGAAGTTAGACCAATGGCAGTGGGGGAAAAGGGAAGGCTGGTCAAAGGGTACAAACTTTCAGTTATAAAATGAGTAAGTTCTGGAGACCTAATATACAGAATAGTGAGTACAATTAATAAAAATTATTGCATACCTGAAATCTGCTGAGAGTAGATCTTGTGTTTTCATATCCCTCTCTCTCTCACACACACACGTACATAACAACGTGAGGTGTCAGACATGTTAAAGTAAGCTTAACTGTAATAATCACTTCACAAAGTATGCATGTTATAAAATACTACACCGTATACCTTAAACATACAATTTTTATTTTTATTTTTATTTTTTTTTGCAGTTTTTGGCTGGGGCTAGGTTTGAACCCGCCACCTCCGGCATATAGGGTCGGCGCCTTACTCCTTTGAGCCACAGGCACTGCCCCTATAATTTTTATTTGTTAATCATACCTCAATAAAGCTGGGAAAAACTAAACCCACTTAAAATGTTAGGCTTTAGGCTTTATTTTCATTTAAGATACCGTATTATATATATTTTAAAGATCAATATTATTATTTCTTTGCTTCACAAGGGCACAAGTTATACTTTGTTCACACAAACATACTCACAGTTTTCTTAAAACATGGAAGTCTTTTTGGTCTATCTCTTCTGCCTTCCCCAACCAGCCTATTCCATTCCTCTTCCTTCTTTACTTCTAAAGTAAACCAATATCCTGAAATTGGTGTATTTATCCTATCTATGTAGCTTTACTTTATTTGTATGTACCCAGAGTGTACTGTTCCTCTATTTTTAAGGTATATAAATAATAACATATCCTTTTGCTATTTACTGCTCCCCCAACATTGTTTTAATAATGCATATGGTATTTACAGATCTGGTTCATTCCCTTGACTGTCATGTAGTATATCACAGTATGGTTGAAGCAATCCTCTTGCCTCAGTCTCCTAAGTAGCTGGGACTATAGGCACCTGCCACAATGCCAGGCTAATTTTTCTATTTTCTGTAGAGATAGGGTCTTGCTTTTGCTTAGGCTGGTTTCAAACTCTTGAGCTCAAGCAATCTTTCCACCTTGGCCTCCCAGAGTACTAGGATTACAGGGGTGAGCCACTGTGGCTGGCCTACTTCTAGATGAAACTGCTCTCCAAAGTAGTGATACCAAATCACACTTATGCAAACTGTGGGAAAATTCCTTTTACTTTATCCTCACCAACATTTGGTATTTCATATGACTTTCTAATTTTACAAATCTGATGGTAAAACTGATTTCATTTGTAATTTCCTGATTTTTTTTTTTTTTTTTTTTTTTTAGATGGAGCCTCAAGCTATCCCCCTGGGTAGAGTGACATGGCATCACAGCTCATAGCAACCTCCAAGTCCTGGGCTCAAGCGAGTCTCCTGCCTCAGTCTCCCAAGTAGCTGGGACCACAGGTGCCCGCCACAACGCCCAAACACCTGGAAGGTTTAAGATCACATTAAGGCTTTTTATTTTGACCGAAGCTAATATTTCTGGACCTATACCTCATAGTCAAGACAAACAGAAGGGATGAAAGACTCAATGGCAAAATTGTCCACTAAACTCACCATAAAGGCCATAGGTGAGTATTCCATGGCAAAATTAATAACACTGGTTCTGAGTCACTTGAAAAGAAAGTAATAGAACTTACCTATCAAGTTAATAGTAAAGCTATTAATTACCCTGAGTGCTATAGTGAAGAGGCTTAAACATTGTAGCAGGAAAGTTTATTTAGCCCAAGAAACATGGAGAGCAAACGCAAAGGGAACCTCTGAAGGTAGTTCATAGAATTGTATCTAATCTATTAAAAATAAAGTTTATGTAAAATTTAATCCTACAAAGTCTATCATTGCATCCCTTACATAATCTAGAAATATTTGTTAGTGATCTCGTATTATCTGGGCAAACATATACTCCTCAGGGAGTCAGCAATAATAACTTGTGACGTGGAGAACCTGTGATTAAAAATGGCTACTCTCTTAAATGTGTGTGCGATTACTCAATGTTTAAATATGAAAAAGTTTATCATTGCAAAATTTTTACTAGTTGCTTTCAGTTCACAGAAAAAATATTTAAATTGAACAGAAAAGTGACGGGAAACCTTTTAAGGTGGGAGGTTAGTGATTCACATAACATGGAACATTAGCACACACAAACAGGAAAGCCTATTCCAGCTGAGTAGCTAGGATAATAACAGCAAAAAACTCATCTCAAAGTGGTATCTGATCTGAGCAGAAAAGTAGTAACTCATGGCATTTTTTCCTGCTATATCAATTCTTTATCTTGTTAGGTAGTATGAGAAATCATATCAAAGTGTTGTTTAAATGAATGTGATATTTATTTCTCTCACAGAAAACTTGGTTCAGTGACAATGTCTTGTGTGCTCATTGCACCAATGAACATTTGTAACCGTCTCAGTCAAATATCTATTGGCATTCGCCTGGCTAGAAACACAGGGATCAAATCAATGGAGCTTCATATATTACGGCTCTAGAACTGCTTGATTGTGGTGGAGAATTGCCAAGTCTGTCTAGTCCATCACCAGGAAAGAGTAGGCTTCATGGCAACAGCCCTAGGTCTTGAAGAATTTTGTGAAATCCAGAAAACAACACGTGAGCCTGCTGTGATGAGGCAGATGAGCATATTTTATTATTTTAGAGGGAAGGCAAAAGTTGATGGTTTCCTGTGGGTGTAAGTTATTCCTTGGGAAACAAGATGGAACTCAGACCTCTATTTATTTCCATAGATATATGCATCCAGTCCACTCATGCACATGCGCAGGAATAATTAAAGTCTTGAGTGGAAAACTCTTTACCACATGGACACAAATATAATGTTGAGACCACGTACATGGAAAACACACTGAAACATTTGGTTATGATTAGCCGTAACTAACATAAAATAAAAATACACTCAAAGAACTAGAGTGCGTGCCGAGCAGAAAGCTGATAGTTCTTTAAAGTTCTGTTCCATTATTAAATTTCTTCTGCTTTCATATTAAACTTCAATTAAATAGTCTCACTGGTTCATTAGAGTAGGTTTCCATTCAAAATGAACATTTGTCAACAGATGCATTTATAAACAGCTGTGGTTTTCTTCGGGTATATACAGTGTCATTATCCAGACCATCTGGCCATTCTCTGATGGTGTTTCTTATTTGGGCTTTCTCCCTGACATAATAATTTATCATCTTTAATCTGCTTGATTTCTTCAGAGGCAACTTTTGCTTCCCAGACACCTCATGAAACTAAAAAAACAAAAAACAAGAAAAAAGAAAAAAAAGAGGCTGAGAGAGAAAAAAAGCAAAGTGACTAATTGAAAGGTTATAGGAGGTGACTAGCACTTTCTAAAGGTCAGCGCATGGCCTGGTTACTTTCTCTCTCACTCTTTCTCTCTCTCTCACTCTCTTTTACTATTAAAGTTACCCTGATTAAAAAGAAAGGTCAGTTTAAAAACAGAACAATGCTATATTAATATTTTTAAAATAAATTATTTCCAAATATAAATATTTTTGGTGTTTTGTTTTAATTTTAGAAACCTTGGCCACTTCTCAAATGATTAAGAGACAACAGCTTTACTTTTCCAGGCCTATCATGCTAATTCATGCTTTTCTTACCAGCAGTTTTAGTCGGATAATATAACCATGGGTGAGAAAAGAGAGAGAGGAGGGAGGGGGAAGCAAATGTCTTTTCCTTAAAAGTTCCATAGATGAAGAGCATATGAAACTTAAAGGTGTACATTTTTACACAATATATTATTTGCAAAGAAAATGCCAAAATTTCCCAGCACCTAAATTACTCTCAGGGAGCTTTGAATGAACTATTGGTAAATTAAACATTCCCTGATTTAACTCTGATGACATATCTTTGCTTCCTAAAGTATTTATTTAATATGCAATTTAAGAGTAAGTATGTTAAAAATAATCTAACACTAACAAAATGGCTTTTGGTTGTTTTGATGATTATATAAAATAAGCTTTTTTTAAACAAAAGTTTATTTACCTGTACACAGTTTCTGTTTCCTTTTTTTCACCCATATCATCAATTACTCTTTTAAATAAACTTTGGCCAATTTTTCCTGAACTCATTCCAATGGCATTATAAAGGGTAACTGTTCACTGATATGATAGAGTGTGTTCATATTTGTTTTGTTTACTTAGATTTTTTAACATAATCTTTCTCTTTATTCTCAAAATGTTATTGTATTTAATGAAGTAAAAAGGCATGTGGCTGTCCTTGATTGGCTTTAAGTGAGGCAAGAGGGAGCCCCCAGGAAAGTGAAAGTATTATGGGGAAACATCAGTAGCCGCTACTGTGCAGAGTCTGAAGGCTTCGTTAAATCCTGGCACATGCGCAGATGAGTGGCAGGGCATGAGCGCCTGCTATTGAGGAAGAAAAGGGGTAGAAACGGCTTTGACAAGACAAGTGAGCAAAAGATCTGGCACCAGCAGAGTCTGGTGGGAGACAGTAGGGAAGGTAAGGGGGCCAGCTCCTTTGTTAATGGCTTCTCCCTACTGCAGTCACGTGCAGTCACGTGCAGTAGGGGGACAAAGCAGGTAGCAGCTACTTGCATCTGATATGGGAGTTGGCAGAAGACTCAGGGCCAGTCGACAGGCACTGCCAGTGAGGTGCATTGATTAAACCACTCCATATCTTTTAAGAGGTGCATGCTAAAATATTTAGAGATAAAATACTATGCTTATAATTTCTTTTTAAATAATTTGAGATAGGGACAAAGTGGGTAGGGAAGAGATAAAACAAGATTGGCTGTAAGTTGATGATGGTTAATAGTATATACTAGTCTACTTTTTATATGGAAGAAATCTTGTATTAAAAATTTTATCAAGATATAACTAATACTATAAGAAAAATACCATTATACCACATGTTCTTTAATAAAGAAGATTATTTTTAAATAATGCAGTAGAACTTCCGCAGTTGCCCACCTCCTTAAGTTGACCTAATTTTCATAGATGGGAAATGTACTCACATACCACATGGACATGAGTACAGTGAACCTAGCTCCTTGTGCTGACCACCTCCATAAGGTTGGAGTTTGTTATAATCCCTTAACTCGTCTACTTATAGAGGGCCAACTCCATGATAAATTAATAAACAAAAATTACATAAATAATATTAGAATGTAATATAAAAGACCTTAGAGAAAGAGAATTTACTCTCTTTGAAAACCAACACATTATTTGCTGTGAAGCACAATAAAAGAATAACAAAATTGGCCAGGTGCAGTGGCTCCCACCAGTAATCCTAGCACTCTGGGAGGCCGACTTGGGTGGATAGCCTGAGCTCAGGAGTTTGAAACTAGCTGGAGGGAAGGTGAGACCCACGTCAACTTAAAATAGAAAAAGTAGCCAGGCATTGTGGCAGATGCCTGTAGTACCAGCTACTGGGGATGCTGAGGCAAGAGGTCATCTGAGCCCAGGAGTTGGGGGTTTGAATGGTACTCTACCCAGGGTGACAGAGTGAGACTCTGTGTCTCAAAACAAAAAAAAATATGTAAATAAGAAAATCTAAAAATTTAAAGAAGGATTAGTTATTTTGTTCTTATCAATGTAAAAGAATCGACAAAATGTTAACAAAAGACAAAGTGACACAAAGCCAGTAGTAATTTAATGATCTCTTCAACCAATGGAACTGAAAAGGAAGAAAAACTTTTTACTCACTAGAGCTATAATTCTGCTTATTCCTGAATCATTCTCTTCAGGTCAGGCTTGCTCCTGATAACAAGAGGAAACCATCAAAAAGGAAATGACCTGGAAGCATCTCAGATGCCTTCAGGATGTTTCCATCCTAGATTCTATAAATTAGCTTTCCAACTTGTCTGTTCTATCAATGGCATCACAATTATTTTAGTTCCACAGGTTTGAAATTGTCCTGCATGTAATTTGGATCCTTTTATGGAATGCAGCTGAAATCAGTGAATAAGCCCTGATGAACTTCGTTTATCCATATGTCATGCATTGCCCTCTCTTTCCAAGTTTACTTTCTACATCACAGATCTGGGTCCTGGGTCCTGTTTAATAGCTGAATCCCAACACTGCTGGTGGTGTGATCTTCCAAAAGGCTAAGTTCATCGTGTCACTGTATAAGGAGGAGCCTCCTAGAGTCCCCTATTATTTGAAGTCAACTCCTTGCCTGAGGGTCCACATTCTCCTTAATTTTCCCCTAAGTCATCATAGATATCACCTATCACCTCCTTCTCCCTACACTGAAGTTTTCCTCTGTACTCCAGTTCCTCTGTTTAACCTTCTGCCCTCTACATGGTCACTTAGATGTCTATCTCACATATTTCCCTTGTCCTCTGCTTGTTGAATTTGGAATGCCTACCCTGAATAAAACCTAAGTCAAAGAACTTTGGGGTAAAATAAGACCTATAGGTATTTGAACTATATTTGCTTTTAAAATAAAGTGAAGGAAAAAAACCAAGCCAATTGTTTCCTTTTTCTCCTAACCAGAAGCACAGTAAATTACATAGACTCTGCAAGTCAAAGAGATTATACAAGTTATCTACTCCAGCCCCTTCCCAAAGCTAAAGTGTTCTTTAGAGTAGTCCCTAGCTTATGTTCCCTTCTCCCACCAAGACATTTTTTCCAGTTTTTGGTGGTTTTCACTTTTAGAAAGTTTGTTTTTATATCAGGCTCTCTCTCTTCTGAGAGTTATATCCTTTGGCTCTATCTACTACTCTGAACCTTTAAAAGTAAAAGCTCCATCTCTCCCTTTATGATAGTACCTCAAATATTTTATGATAGCTATTACTTTGCCTACTCTTTTCTGGTTTTAAAATTTTCCAATTTTTAAAACTAGGCCTGAAGCACATACTTTTAAGACCGATTGCTTCCCTGACCAACAGACTCTATTGACCAAGCCTTCCTTCCATCACTCATGCTACCTTAATGAGAAATATCTTTGGGTAGGCATCAGTGCTGTGTGTGTTGACAATTTCACCGAACTCCTCTGTCATCTGTAAGGTCCCTAGACTCAGTGGCTGTTTTTTTCTCATTCTTGTATTCCCAGTGCTTTGTCCAAGTTACTAGCACTTTCATTTTAGTTATTTTTAAACAAAGAAATAGACCACAGTTATTCCTCCTTTAATGCTTTAAAACACACACCTCTCTCAGGAATGGATTCAATGGTTCAAGTGATGTTTGGCCATTATAAGGAGGATAGGATTCTTCTTTGCTCAATATAGAATATACTTACTAGAATGTAGCTTGAGAATATATTGGCATCTATTCGAACTGTACCCACTATGAACTCATATCAAAAGCATTTTAAGTTAAAAAAAATTGGATTCTTTCCTTACATATTGTATCCAAATCATATTTTTCCAGCATATATTAGGACAAGAATATTTTTTAATCCCAATATGTTTATCCATGTTAAATTTATTCTCTCTGGATTTATCAAGCAAGCCTTTAAGATCATCTTGGATTCTGGTACTATCCTCCATTATGTTCATTATTCCACCTACTCTTTGCTAATTGTGAGTCTTCATAATTATCTCTCCAATGAATCGGATGAGATAAATTGGATTAAAAGTATACATTTATTCAATGACTATTTGTTGAACATCTGTTTTAAGTAAGCACTGTTCTAGGCACTGAGGATTCATTGGTGAGAAAGAGACATGATCTCAGCCTCATGTGACATACATTCTAGGGAAGTGGTTTTGTACACTTAGTATGCATCAGGTTAACATGGAGGGTTTGTTCAAATATGTATCATTATAATGGCCCCACCCTAAAAATATCTGATTTAATAGATCTGGCTGGGGCCAGGGTGAGATATTACATATATATATATATTTTTTTTTTTTTTGAGATGGAGCCTCAAGCTATCCTCCTGGGTAGAGTGCCATGGCATCACAGCTCACAGCAACCTCCAACTCCTGGGCTCAAGCAAGTCTCCTGCCTCAGCCTCCCAAAGTAGCTGGGACTACAGGCACCTGCCACAACGCCTGGCCATTTTTTGGTTGCAGCCATCGTTGTTGTTTGGCAGGCCCGGGCTGGATTCGAACCCACCACCTTAGGTGTATGTGGCTAATGCCTTAGCCTCCTGAGCCACAGGTGCCAAGCCTTGAATTTCTTTTAAGACAGAATAGGAAATAGGGAGACAGTGAACTTTGAAAAAGAGCAATAAATTGCAGTGGCTTTGAGAAAAGTTACAGCATGTTCCAAAAATGAAATACAGATTAATGTAAACCGGGGTTTCTCAACTCTGGTACTATTGACATTTTGGACAGGAGAATTTTCTATTGCAGGGTGCTATCCTGTATGGATGTCCATTGGATGTTTAGCAGCATCCCTGCTCTCTACCCACAATGACAATGGCAACTCTAGTTGTG
>CAUYQV010157089.1:0-44947 GCA_963574575.1 Galagoides demidoff | reverse complement strand
AACCAAAAAAAAATGGCCGGGCGTTGTGGCGGGCGCCTGTGGTCCCAGCTACTAGGGAGGCTGAGACAGGAGACTCGCTTGAGCCCAGGAGTTGGAGGTTGCTATGAGCTGTGATGCCATGGTACTCTACCCAGGGGGATAGCTGGAGGCTCCATCTCAAAAAATAAAAAATAAAAAATAAAAAAAAGAATGTTGTGGCATCATTGTGGCTCATAGCAACCTCAAACTCTTGGGCTCAGGTGATTCTCCTGCCTCAGCCTCCCGAGTAGCTAGAAGTACAGGTGCTTACAACAATGCCCAGCTAGTGTTTATGGGTTTTTTTATTTTATTTTTTTAGTAGAGATGAGGTCTCACTCCTTGCTCAGACTGGTCTTGAACTCCTGAACTCAAGCAATGCACCTGCCTCAGCCTCCCAGAGTGCTAGGATTACAGGTATGAGCCACTGTGTCTCAGATTGAACAAACTTATTATAAATGCACAAAGAGGATCAGACAATTGTGACAGCATCTGTGATGACCCTGAGCCACTGAAGAAGGGGCCATGGTGCTGGCAGCTGACACCCATGCTCTGGTCCTCAGCCCCATGCAAGCCAAGTAGAGGTATCTCCCAAAGGCTCACAGGTGCTTTTAGAGACCTGAGGAAACCGCCACAGGCACCAACTTCTCTAAACGGGGACATTTTGGACCAATCAGGCACCCCTCACATTGGAAGATCACAAAAGATAAGGAAACAGGTTAGAGCACAAGGCCACATGTAACCCAGAAGGAACCTGACCACACTAGCTCACCACTGCCCCTCCCAGGAGGAACTGACCCCACTGGTTCCCCCCTTGCCCTCCCAGGGGACAAAGACATGAGGCGAGACAGGCAGGAGCAGTGCCATGTGTGGTGTCCTTGGTGGGTGCCCCTCCTGCAGTTACAACACAGGTAAGGCCTGCCCTGACCTGAGATGTATGGTGCCACCTGGTCACGTGCTAACTTCTTTTCAGGGCTTTAAAAAACTAAGGACTTAATTTTCCCTTTTCAACAGCTGCTGCTATTTTTCCCACCAATCACACATAGCCACTGCCTTCAAGGGCCTTTCTACATTTAAAATATATGATTGCTATAGAATCTGTGACCTTAGGAAGCGGGGTGGAGGAGAGGAGGGAGGGAGAAAAGGAGGAAAGGAGAGGAGAGGAGAGGAGAAAGGAAAGGAAAGGAAGAAAGACTAAATCCTGCTCAAGCAGGTTTCTCTATGCATCGCAGGCATCCAGCTGTCCATTCATTCATTCAAAGCATTGCTTTGGGGCAGGTCCCTGGGGAAGAAGCCATCCGTCCTGTCAGTATTTAAGCTGAAGGTGCCTTTGGAGCAACCCCACACCCACAGCAGCAGTTAATGGTCAGGGCAGTGGGATTCCGTGCCTGTGTACCTAGTGGTACAGATGTAGACCAGTCACTGCTGGTGACATGGCCTGCAGCCCGGGCCTCCAGAGCCCTGTTAACCATTAGCCAAGCCTTTGTGTCGGAGGTGGCGTAAACCCGACACCCTGCGTCACTATGTTCCCTGCTGTTGACTCTTCACAATCCTCTCCTCCTGCAGAGGTGGGGACAAAGGCTTCGGAAATAGTCTCCAACCAGTCGGCTTTCAGAGCCAGCTACAAAGGCAGTGGGCATGTTTGTGTGAGGCTCTGCGTTGCTGGTGTTTATTAATTCAGTGAGGGTTTTCCCTCTTTCCCAAGAGGTCAGGGAGCTGAGACCCAAAGGCTTCTGGTTGGGGTGAGGAGTTCTCCTGAAGGAGGTTCAATGCTGGTGTTAAGCTTCCTCTCTGGGGCACCTTTCCGAGAAATCCAGATTTCCACTCTCTCACGCTGGAACTAGCTGGAGGCCAAGATGTTATTTTAGGCACAGAGGGAATGGTGAAATCAAAGAGAAGGATGAATCAAAGTTTAGCCTGTGGTTAGTGGGGGCGAGGAAGCCACAGCCGCCCCATGAAGTCTGTATCGGAGGGTCACAGGGCAGTTGTGCAGATGCTTTGAGGAGGAGCTGGATGGAGAGTCTGGGGGCAAAGGTCAGGGCCCCTTTCCTGGTAACTCTGTGAGAAGTGGCCTGGGCTCTGATCTGCAGTCATCCTGGGTCCTGCTCGCCCACGGAGTCCTTTAGGCTGGAATGGGAGGGGTGGGGTCTTCCTTCCATCCCAGGGGGCTCATAATGGCATAGTTCTGAACCACTGCAGGCCCACCCAGTACACCACCAAGCCAGGAGGGCTCCCGGTCTTTCCTGGGAAAGCCCTGGGGTGACAGAGACTTTACAATCCTGCCCCATCCAATGCCAGTTCATAACTGGAGGCTCCTCTCATGGACGGTTTCCACAAACATCTCACACTGTCACTCTGCAGATGCTCAAAATCCGACCCATCTGAACTGTCTGGGGCAGTTTAGAGAAGGGGCCACGGCCAGCCCCGCAGCAGCCTCCTCAACTCTGCGCTGGCTCCACCAGCGGCCCGTCCCACTGCCCAGGTGAGGCTGCAGCAGCCTCCTCCACTCTGTGCTGGCTCCACCAGCGGCCTGGCCCACTGTGCTGATTCCCTAAGGCTGCTAGGACACACCACCAGCTAGCTGGGTTCTTTCACGGCTCTGGAGCCTGAAGTCTGACATGCAGGTGTCACAGGGCCTGGCTCCTCTGACAGCTCCAGTCTGACATGCAGGTGTCACAGGGCCTGGCCCCTCTGACAGCTCCAGGACAGGATCCTGCCTGGTCTCTTCCACCTTCTCTAGGCTGCCACAAAGCTTAGGACTCCTCATCTCGTCCACCCAGCACTCCCGTCTCCACCGCAGTCACCAGCACCTTCTCCTTGTGTGTCTCTGTTCCTCTTGGCTAAGTTCACCGTCACTGAACTCAGGTTGACCCCATCCACCATGGCCTGCCTCATGCCCGTTGTTACTCCAAATCAAGCTGTACTTATTCAGAGGGTTCAACCGGACGTGAATTTGGGGGAACACAACCCCACCCACTTCACCTCCCCTAGAATGGCTCTCTGGAGCCCCAGCTATTTGTTTCTGAGTCTCATGTTCTTCCTCACGCACGGTGTCTCCTCACCTGGACACCCAGGTGTGAGTTGAACTGGGAATGGTGTCATGGGCTTGCCCTATTCATTGCCGATCCCTACTCTGCTCCTGACAAGAGAAGGTCACAGGAGCAAGGCAATCAGAGAAACCTTCCGGGGGGTGGAAATGCAGTTAGAAAGAGGCAAGCGAACCAGCACGGTGGGTCTACGCCCGTGTCCTGCCAGCTGCCTGTCACAAGCGTGCTGGGAACCGAGAGGAACACAGGAAATGAGAAATGGGAGAAACAAGTGAACCATAAAGCTGTCACCCGGCCCAGGCAGGTAAGGTGCTGGTGGCTTCAGGACCTGGGCTGCAGGTGAAGTGAGGGAGCAGGGGCCCAGCCCACATCCAGCACATCTTCACCCTGTCCTACTTGCTGCCACAGAGTTAATCCTGGACACTGCCAGGCTGCACCTGCTCCAAGGAGACAGAGAACCAGCGGGCGCTGGGGCTCATTCCCTCAGCTGGGGCTGAGACAGGACCAAGACCTGACCCACGGCTGCCTGGGCCACAGCAGCTAGGGAAACAGGCTGGGGCTCATCCCTCAAGACAGGACAGGCCCTCCAGAGGCGCTGCTGGCACACAAGGGCCACCCCTGCAGTGGAGACACTTCACTCTGCAGGCCTCACCAGATTCCTGCTTTCTAGCTGTGTGACCTGACATCCTAACCCCCTAAACTGAGTGCACCTGCCCACACATCCCTCATCTCTCAAGCTACTCAGGTCCACAGCTCCATCCTCCCCACGTGTCCCCATCCAACAAGGAACCTCCATGGTGCCTCCGATGCCCCATGTTGCATGCAAGTACCACTCTAGGACAGCAGAGTGTCAAGGTGAAATCTGAAGAATGCAGCACCAGTTTCACACTGTCATTGCTGGCTGGGTCTCAGCTAGCTTTTGCCAAAGCTGTAGATATTGCATTTGCCTCTTTTGACTAAAAGTAATGCCTGGACTCTGACCCAATGAAATTCTTGAGACTTTTCTCCCTGCTTCCTGGAGATCAAACAGACTAATTGAACTGATGCAACTCAATTTCATCATGACTCTGGTCAAATGAAGACTCCGGATAAGACACACAGAGTCTGACAGGGTCAGCCGTGGGCTCAGACCCAGGGCACATGGCCACACGCACACACATAGGTAACTTTCAGCCAAGACCCTGCTGTGAAGTGTAGACCCATGTCTCTGTGTTTCTGAAGTGAAACCATCTATGAGCAGGAAATTACCAGCTCTGGATTTATGGGCCATGAGGACAAGGAATTCAAGTCAAGAGACTCCTTTGAAGTCTTCTGTGACAACATTCGCACAAACAGACCACTGTGGGCTGCACCACCAGAAGACACCAACATAGCCCTTGAGCTCAAGGTCATCCAAACTAACCCCCCTGGATCAGGGATGCTCAGCTCCTCTTCACAAAACCCCCAACCCTAAATCTGAAAGATGGAAAGTTTGTGTTTTGGTGCTGCTAAATTTATAATGAAGTAAAAGGGAAACCATTAAAGGTACTTCTTTTCATTCATCAACCACCTGGGGAGCATGACGCAGCTCAGGGGATTTCTGAAATAACTCAGTATGTCTGAGAGACTCTCACCCTTGGTGGGAGACACAGGAGGACAGCACACAACCCTGAGTGGGCTTCCTGACAGGCATAGTCTGTCCTGAGCTGAGCTTGCTCCTTGGTGGCTCCCCCACGTGGCTGTGGGAGTTGAAGCAAATCATATTGAATAAGGTCCTGACAGGTGTACAAGCACACACAGCACACTCAAACACAAGCCACCACACACGCACACCCAACACACACACTCACACAACACACACCATGCACACAATATACACGCATACAACACAACACACACACTGTGACACAGTACACATACACGCCATGCACACACACAACACCTGCCTGTAAAACGCACACAATGCACATGTGTGGCCCATCTGTGCAGACCAGTGTAAGAGTGTAGTTTGAAAGCATGGCCTCATGTTGTGTGACACGGCTCCTGATGTCACCTAGGACAGAAACAGCCCACCGTCCTCACTTTAATAACCCAAGAGAAACAAAGCCCCGTGACTCAGACCTATTCTTATATGAATGATCTCCCCTCTCATGCCAAAAATCAGTGGCCAAGCAAGAACAATGGGAGTGCGCCACAGCAGCACAGGGCCCCCACCTGTTCCTGAGCTGAATGGTCCCATGTCAGGGAGGCAGCCTCTGGAAGACAGGGACATGGGGGCCCAGGGCCCTTCTGTAAATAGGAAGCACTTTTGCAGAGCTAGAGGGGGAGTGGGTCACATATGGGATCTCACAGTGCCCTAGCGAAGGCCACACCTGCACCTAAGGCCATCAGGAATCACCAGTGTCTGCTAAGAATCAGTCCCCTGGGCAGGGTATGAAGGTAAACACAGGAAGGAAAAAACAAGTGACACTTTGCCTTTGAACTTCAATGAAAAGCCCTCAGGTCACCACTTAGGCCACTGCATTATGAAGAGACCAGCAACTAGCCAGGACAGACTCACATGCACACACTGGCTGGTCCCTCCTCATCTCCAAACAAAGGATCCTAGGAGTCCCTATGTTCTGACTGTCATCAGTGCTGTCACCATCGGGAGGCAGCAGACAGCTCTGGAACTCATCAAACTGGCACTCTCTCATGAGATGGCAAGACAACAAGCTCAAAAGCAAACAACCAGTGGCAAAGCCTGTGGGTGCTGAAAGACCTCTGTGGCCATCTCCGGTTCACAGAACAATAAATCAGTCTTTCGTCCAAGCATTGTGTTGTTTTCCATGTGCCTAAACCAGGACTAAGAGTTTAAATTTGTTATTTCATGTGCTCCTTGCTATGACCCTGAGGAGAAGGTAGCAGGACTCCCATTTTGCAGAAGAGGAAGGCAGAGCCCCCAAAATGACAGGATTCAATGCAGGGCCCCACGGCCCTCCACTGTCACAGTCCAGTTCTAGCCTGTGCCTGTAACTGCTATCACATGTGAGCATATCTGGTATACATGCTCAGTGTACACACTCGGAGTGCTTGTAACTGCTATCACATGTGAGCATATCTGGTATACATGCTCGGTGTACACACTCGGAGTGCCTGTAACTGCTCTTACACGTGAGCATATCATGTGCATGTACTTGGTGTACACACTTGGAGTGCCTGTAACTGCTATCACATGTGAGCACATCCATGTACACATACTCGGTATACACACTTGGAGTGCCTGTAACTGCTATCACACGTGAGCATATTGTGTACATGTACTCAGTGTACACACTCAGGAGTGCCTGTAACCACTCTTACGCATGAGCATACCCATGTACGTATACTCGGTGTGCCTATAACTGCTCTTACACATGAGCATATCCATGTACACGTACTCAGCGTACAGACTCTGAATGCCTATAATTGCTCTTACATATGAGCATACATACATGTATACATACTCGGTGTACACACTCGGAGTGCCTGTAACTTCTCTCACACACGAGTATATCCATGTACATGTACTCAGTGTACACACTCAGAATGCCTATAACTGCTCTTACACGTGAGCATATCCATGTACACATACTCAGTGTACACATTCGAAGTGCCTGTAACTGCTCTTACACGTGAGCATATCTGTGTACACATACTCAGTGTACACACTCGGAGTGCTTGTAACTGCTATCACAAGTGAGCATATCCATGTACATATACTCAGTGTACACACTCGAGTGCCTGTAACTGCTAGCACATGTGAGCATATCCGTGTACACATACTCGGTGTACACACTCGGAGTGCCCGTAACTGCTATTACATGTGAGCACATCTGTGTACACATACTTGGAGGGCCACAGAACCGCTGGATCCCAGGCTCAGACTCCACTGAGAAGCCCAGCCACTCCCACCACTATGGACTGCAGTTACCTACAACATGATGCATCCTCTTTATGACCCAACAGACACACCCCATAGAAGTGTCACACAGTGATGTCAGCAGAAGATAAAGCCCCAACTGTCACTTCACAGTTGTAATTGCTGCATCAAGGGCCTTGGTCACATAAAACCACAGGCCCTAACTGAGCTACCTGGCAGCAGCCCCTCTCTGACATGGCTAAGATGACCCCACCTCACCTGAGAACAAGCAGGCGCTCTGCTGCCCAGCCTGGTTCAGAACGTGCCCACAAGGGCTTGCTCCACACCTCCATAATCTCCACATAACATGTTTGCCTTTCTCTGCCAATTCCTGCTTTCCCTCCTTTCAGACAAGGGACGGACTGATGACTGTGGCTTCCTTTTTACCTCAGCTCCCAGTACATCCAGACCCTGCGTGCAGGTGTCAAAGGCTAAATTAACATTTACAAAAAGGGGTTTGTCTCCCAGCTCCTTTCTCAACCCTATTTTAGTCCATGAATTAACTGAACCTCATAGCCCACTATCTAAGATGATGCAGAAGATTGTGCTCCTAGAAAAGCAGGAGGAAAATGGGCCTCACAGGTAAGCACCAAGGCAGTTCACCATCAGCAGAAGTCTCCTCCCTCATTGTGTGTTAACCACACCAGGTCGTCCCAAAGGCACCCTGTTCCTGAAGACGAGTAAGTCTCACAAAGTGTAATGTCACCTTAATGGTGACAGATGTCCTTACAGTCTGCTGTCAGCTGCTGTGCAGCCAGCTCCACCCATCATACCCTCTCTCTGTCCAGAACCAGAGAATTACACCTGAGAGTTTCAGAACCATTTCCCCAGCCGGTGCTACCCCAGGAATTTTGGCAGACGAGGCAGCTCACTGGTTAAAACACGCTGGAATGAAGCTATTCTAGACCCTAACCCCTGAGGAGGTTACATCTGCAGAGCAGAGGCAGGTGGTGCAGGGTCAGGTGAACACCAGGTGGAGGAGACACCCCCGTGCGTAGAGTAGAACAGCAGCCTGGCTGAGGGCAGGTCACAGAGGGGCTTGTGGGGGCACTGACACCTCAGGGAGAATAGCAGGGCCGGCCTTAGAGCTGACCACCCACCCCCGCCTCAAGCAGAGCATCCAAAGGAAACAGTCCACCTGCTCCCAAATATGTGAGGCTGGGGAGTCCCAGAGTCTAAGGACAACAGGGTGAACCAGACAGACCCTGTGGGGACGCCATATGTGCTGGCTCAGGCGCTGCTGGGCCTGGCTTGAAGGGACTGAAGTCAGAACCCAGGTGTGGCTCCTCCGTGGGCAGTGCGACCTTGGGAGGGTGTGCAGAGGCTCAGAGCCACTGGTCCTTCTGGAGAGATTATGAGAATTAGCAAGGCACAAGGCCTAGAAACACCAAGCCTGGCCTGAAATACAGGCCAATTCCCTCCCAAGTTCTACTAACAATGAGAGATTTCTTTTTCCTACAGAACTTATTCTTGATTTTAAAATGTGGCCCATCACAAAATTGGAAGCAATACCAACAAATGTGTCTTGTGTCTGAAAGAACAGAAAGTGTTAGGCACACAAAGGAAGCCAAGGCTGGGCTGGCGACAGCCTCTCAGTGTCTGTGTGACCTGGGAAGTGTCTTCATTTTCCTGAGCCCCCATGGGTGAATTCACAAAGCAGAAACTCAACAAGCAGTAACAAAGGGAAAATTAAAAACGGCTCTCAGGTGGCCTGGCCAGGCCCCTCAAGGGCTCAATGATTCCCAAGGTGGCATTCAGGATTTTATCTGAAGGTGCCTCCACGCCCATCCATAAGTGCTAGAAGGTTCTCAATCCATGAAGGACCAGGAGGGGGAAAAAAAGGATCCCATGCCTTCTGCCCTGAGAGGCAACACCATGCAGTGGAAACGCCACCTTCTCTGCTCCATTAAGCCAGGCTGCCTAGCACCAGGAGGCGGGAGAAGGCACAGCTGGGTTGAGCTCCCACTCCACCCTCCCAGTCTGGAGGATAGCCCTCCCCTGTTTTAGGGAGAAAGCTCCACTTGGGATAAACATATGAGGAAGCTGGGTCTCTTTGTGACAAAGGCCCTCTCCAGGGCCACAGGACACCCCAGAGGAGGACAGATGAAGAAGGCAGGCACAGCCAGGGCCCCACCAGACCACACACTCACACTTGGGCTCCTACACGGGTCTGAACTCACAGTTGAGCTGCAGCACCCTTCGGGGAGGGTTGTTAAAGCAGATTGCTCAGCTCTAGCCCCACAGCCCCTAATCAGTAGCTCTGGGCTGGACCCGAGACCGTGCATTCCTAACAGGTACCCAGGGACGTTGAGGTGCTGGTCCCGGGACCTGCCTACGGGCACTGCCGGTCAAAACAAGTTGCAAAAAGTAACAGAGAAGCTTAGTACAAAGTAGACTTGTGCAAGGTCATCTCTGGGAAATACACATATACACACATTCATATACACATAAAAATCACATCCACAAGGAACACACACACCTCTACATTCAAATACATAAAACAATAACATAATACACACATGCATTCATGGAGTTACATAATCCACACATACATACATTCACACACATAAAAAAATTACCTAGCACACATATATATTCACATTTAGTAATTATACATGTAATACGCATATATATACATCCATATGCATATAATATTTATACATAATGCACATTCACAAACATAAAAACTATATACATAACACAAACTTCCATAAACATAACAATTTGACACATAAGTATTGGTGGATGTTATCAATACATACATAAAATATGTATTTTAATTCATATACATATAATGATTACATACATAATACACACAGCGTGCAGGAGCCAGGCTGAGCTCTCAGGGACAACAGCTGTGAAGGGGAAATAATGAAGCTGGCACCTGCAGCAGGGGTGGGAGGTGCCCAACACACAGAGAGGCTTCTCTCTTGCATCCTGGGCTCCAGGGCACAGTGACAACATCCCTGCAGCTGGGCCAGGCCCTTGGGGTTCTGTCTGCCAAGGCTGCTGACAGCCTAGTAGACCACCCCTTTAGACACGGGACACTGCAGGGCACTCCTGTGGGACTGACATCCGGGCACACCGACAAAAATCTGATGTCAAGGAGTAGCTGGGAAGAGGGGTGAGCTACTGACAGGTCCTGGGGAGGAGCATAGAGATGGGAGGTCACCTGGGCCTCCAACAGGCCCAAGGCCAGATGGCCCTGATGGCCTCAGCTCTTGATACTGCAACATATTTTTTAGGTTTTGAGTGAGTTTGTTTTTTTTTTAACCTTCCTATGACCTCAAATGCATATTTCGATCTCACAGAATTACACGGAGGACAGTAACAGTACCTGAACTGTGCACGAGGCATCTGTGACACTCCTGACCCCTGTCCATCCCTGTTGTTTAACTTCATCCTCAGCTAAGTTAGACAGCACTCCGTCCCCACCTGGGGGGAGACCAGAGCAAGGGTGGCAGGGCTCACACAGTGCCCAGCCAGTCAGTCTTGGAGTCAGGGTCTGACCTTGGTTTCCTCATAACAGGGGAGCTGCCACACTCATCAGCCCTCGGCCAAGGCTCTCAGAGGGTATTCTACCACACCCCCAAGACAGAATCAGCCCTAAATCTGGCGGCCGCTGGGCTTTTGGCCCTCAGAGACATGGAAGGCAGAAAGACTGGCGAAATCCCCAACAGAACTCTGGATTCTCTGCAGACAGAACAGGTGTGCTCCCCACACTGCCCAACTAAAGGGGGCTTCATGCTGTTGGCCCTCTCCCGAGCTGCTACTGAGTCATGAGAAACAAGGCTTAAGGCTTAACCACTCCCCTCCAAAGGGCATACAGCAAAGACAACAGCAGGAGGTATCATGACATCTGAAGACGCTTCATTTGAAAAGCAGACCGCAATTTAAATTTACCCAATAATAAGCCAAAGAGAAAGAGCTGTCATGTGTTTACCTCCAATCTGATAAAAACATGACATCTGTCAGAGCTCAATGTCTGCAAACCACCGCACCAGGCTTCCCACAGCCTCCCTGTGACACAGGCACTACCCCTTTCCATGTTTTCACCAATAAAACAACAGATTTGTGGTGTGCTCACTTTATAGCCGGAAAAACTCAGAATCAAGGAGATGAACCCTGAAGGTAACTATTACTGATAAAAGACAGTTCCTACAAAGGAGAGCCAAGTCCTCCTCCTAAGAAAACGAAGCCACTTTACTCCAATCACATGGCCATTATTAAAACATCGATAAACAACACATGTTGGTGCAGATGCAGTGAAATGAAACCCTTACGCACTCTTGGCGGGAACGTAAATGAGCCCAGTCTCTGGAAATCAGAGGGAGATTCCTCAGAGAACTAAAGGAAGACCTACCATTCGAACCCCCAATCCCACTACTCAAAGGAAAAGCAATAATGATATCAAAAAGACACCTTTCCTCATCTGTTCACTACAGCACAATTCACAGTTGCACAGATACAGAGTCACCCTAAGTGCCCATGAACCGAGGACTAGATAAAGAAAACACAGTGTGTGTGTGTGTGTGTGTGTGTGTGTGTGTATCCATAAAGTTCACGTGCAATTTACTGTGTTAAACTGTGTGCCCTGGATGGGACTGGAGGGCATTATCCCAAGTAAAGTAATTCAGGAATAAAGTACCCAATCATGCATGTTCTCACATACTCAGGAGCTAAGCTGTGGGTATGCACGGTCACACACAGTGGTATAAATGACAGTGGAGTCTCAGAAGGGGAAGGATGGGAGAGAAGTGAGGGATAAAAAAATGCACACTACTCAGGTGACGGCTACACCTAATGCCCAGACTTCATCATTTTACAATATTATCTGTATAATAAAACTCCACCTGTACCCCTAAATCTATTGAAATCAAAAAAGAAAACTTTAACATAAAAAAAGGAAAGCCAGCCAAAAGGCGAGTTCATAGGGGTCTAACTTGTCCCTGTAAGCAGCTCTGTGGAAGCTCCAGGTCAAAAGGAGGGTGTGGGTCCTAGTGGGAGACACAGCAGAGAGACTTAGTCCCCCAGGATGGCACAATGGCCCCAAATAAATGCAGACTTACCTGTTCCAGCTGGACTTGCACACAGCAGGGAATCACCACCTTAAAGGGAGAAGAAATAGATAAGCAAATGGACTCTCCAGAAAAACCTGGCATAATTATCAAGCCAGGCTCCCAAAGGCTGAAACTGCCTGTAACCTCATTCAGAGTCACACAGCCCAGAGTTAATATTGAGTCCAGGTTTTTGTTAACTTTTGGAAAGTCCCAGTCCTTTCTGAGAATTTCATGAAAACCCTAGAACCTCCCCCTTCAAGAAAAATGCACGTTACTCACAGATACAGAAATTTGCCTCCACTTTCAAAGAACTGGTGGACTCCCAAGATGGAAACTGAGCCAGCCAGGCCCCTCCTCACTGGATAGTCTGGGAGCCAGGCCCAGAGGAGGTGGGGGGCTCAGTCTGGTGCACTCCCTCCCCACCAACCCAGGGGCTTGTGTTCTCTGCAGAATGGGCAGGCTTTTCTAGAACAATTTCTATAAGTGGAACTGAAACCAGAGACTGCATGTGACTGTATCAGAGTGCCTAGCCCAAGCAGCCAGAGCGGGGGGGGGGGGGGGGGGGGTGTGTGTGTGTGTGTGTGTGTCCAGAAAGTTTCCTTTGACTTGGCCACAGCCCTCGGAAGAAGGGAGAGCTCACTAAGACACAATTCGCCACATTTGAAAACTGCAGGTAATAGCAGTACCTTCCTCGCAGGGTAGTTCTATCTGGCACAGAGGAGGAAGTCCGCTCCCAGGGACAGGGAGCTTCCCTGAGTAGAGGGGCTGAGGGGAGCAGAGGTTTTGTGCTGTCCCAAGGGGCCCCCCAGGATCCTGGCACCTGCCAACAGGATCTACAGCTACCAGAGCTGCCTCACTCCTTAGCTTCCTCCTGGGTCCCCCCACTCTAGATCCCTAACACTTGCACTCTCAAAGAGTTTTCTGAAAATGTGCAACAGAAGGAGAAATCCCAGGGATCTGACTAATTGTCCTTGTGGTTGGGAGTGGGCAGAGGCATGACCTTGATTCTTGCCAAGTGACTATTTATAGCCCTCCTGCTTATCTTTAGCAGTAAGTTACTCAAAGAATATGTGACACATGGTCATTCATTTGTCTGGGATGTATCATTACTCCACCAGGAATCTGACTCAGTTTGCATCCTGGGCAGAAGTTCTGCCACATGGCCCAGGCCCCCTCCAATCACTACCCTGTCCTCACACCTACAGCAGCCAGCCCGCAGGAGCACAACGTTTTCTTTTGTGTGACCTTAGCTCCACATGCACACATTAAAGTTTTATGAATGAATGAGGGAACGAGCAAGCAAATAAATATAAAGCAAAAAACCAAACCAGTGTCTTTGGAATGGCAGCAGTTATGGACAGAACCTTATGGGATGGCAGTGGCGGCAGGTGAAGGAGACCCCAGTCAGTAAGCCCTGTGATCATTCATCCCAAGCACAGTATTCACTCAGCAGATATCCATCATGGTGTGTCACCACACGTGTGACATGCAGGAAACAAGGCTGACCCGGTGGGCACAGGGGTCTGAGGCAGTGCAAGTGCCCTTCCTGGTGCTATAGTGCTGAATACTGTTCATCATGTATCTGTCCAAACGCACAGGATGTACAACACCTAGACTGTGCCCTACTTACCAGGCTTTGGTTATTAATACGGAATCAATATTATAAAAAAAATAAAATACTGAATCAATATTGGCTCACCAAGTGTAACAAATGTACCAGAGAAAGGCGAGATGTTTATATAAGAGGGGCAGGCAGTGTGTCCAATTTTTCTGTAAATCAGAAACCATCCTAAAAAATAAAGCCTACTAATTTTTTTTAAAAATTCATTTTCTAGTACCACATGCTTATTAAGAGAATGAAAAGAAATGCCCTATGTGGTGTCAGGAACTTGAATTTAAAACAGTGACCATTTAGGGATCGGGGCCGGGGCCAGGTGTGTTCCAGGTGGCCCATGTCCCCCTATAACCAGATGGGCTGCAATAACACGGCCCAGCTGTCCTGGCCTGAGGGCATCCTCCATGAAGGTGAGGCGAGCCAGCTGCCGAGTCCCGCCTCCCCGAGGTCCGTTCATGACCGGAGTCACTGCACATGTCCTGGGCTGAAGGCATCCTCCATGAAGGTGAGGCGAGCTGGCTGCCCGAGTCCCGAGTCCCACCTCCCTGAGGTCCGTTCATGACTGATGTCACTGCACATGTCCTGGCCTGAGGGCATCCTCCATGAAGGTGAGGTGAGCCAGCTGCCCGAGTCCCGCCTCCCGCCTCCCCAAGGTCCGTTCATGACCGGTGTCACTGCACAGGTCTGATCCATCACCTGCTGAGCACCTTTCTACTGAGCATGTCCCCCAGCAGGCAGGACTCACTGTTCTTCAGTCCACACCCCGAGGTGTGGATGACAAGTGTCCACCACTATAGCACCAGGAAGAGCACTTGCACTGCCTCAAACCCCCCTGTGCCCACCTGTTCTCACATAGCACAGACTGCAGACGTGGAACTGCTGTGAGAAAGTGAGCTGGGGGCACAGGCAGGGCGAGGGGCTCCCCGGTTCCACAGAGCAAACAGCAGAGCCCCCAGGCCACATCCTATCACTCAAACCCCCCCACTATCTGTTTTCACATGTGTTGTTGTAACAGGACAGACATAAGCCTGCATGGCAGAGAACTCGAAAATGAAACACACAGGGGGTACCCAACCCAGCCAGCGCAGAGACACCTGCTGTCACAGAGAACCCATCTCTCCCAGGAGCCTCAAACACCTAAGTTAGTCCAAACCATGATCGAGCTAATACCTCCCTGGACAGAACCATGGGACATCCTGCCCCGTCCAGGAGACCCACGTGTCCTTATTCCAGACCTGTCTGTTCAGCACCAAGGAACATACAAGGGCGGAGTTGCCTGCGCTGGGCCTCGGGTGTCACCTCCCGCTCTTCATGCAGTTTTAGGGGGCAGGGCTAAGAAGCACACAGTGCCAGGGCTCACTGTGGCTGCTGCACCTGCCCCTCCGACCTACAAGCTCACATGCACCCCACGTGGAAAGCCAGGCGACCTAGCTAGCCTCGCCTGCTTCTCTCCCACCCCCAACTCCAGCTCTGATCAGAACACCCAGCACTGATCGGCTCTTTTGCTCTTCTCACCGGACAGAAGGAAACGCCGTGGGCCAGGATCATCACCTCGTGGCCAGCCTGACCTTCACAGCATGAAGGAGCTGATGGCTCTTTAACATTTAGCTCTTAAGATGTGAGTCCCAACTTACTGAGGGAACTGACAACAGTGTGGACAGGGCTGGGGAGGGGCCCAGTGCTTCTGTGTCCCCAGACTATCCTGAAGACACTCCCGTTTGGGAGTCCCCAGGCTGTGTTGCCCTGTCAGTACACGGTCAGTATAACTGGGAAGCAAGAGGTGGTGTAGCTGGGTGTCTGAGCAGGTGACCCCAGGCCAAGCTCTGGTCTGCTCAGGAAAGTGGTGCTGAGTGAGCCCTGGGGAAGCAGGAGGATGAGAAGGGATAGTGCTCCCAGAGTCAAGGTGCCCATGGGGAGACCAATGTGCAGGCTCCAATCACTCAGATGAATTTGTGACCAGACTGAGCAGCCCATCTGCAGGTCCGTCTCCGAAGCCTTCAGCATGATCCAGAAAGCCGACCAGCGTCTTGCTCAGTGCGTGAGAAGCTAAGTCTCAGGGCTGGTGGCAGGCTGCAAGGTCTCACAAAGAGGCGACACCAGCCGGGCCACAATCCATGCTCCTCTCCTAACAGGGGCTCACCCCGGCGCACCACAACATGCCCCTCTCAGGAGCTCAGGACCCAGGGTGACAAAAAGTGACAACAGTGGATAGGCTGGGAGCAGAGCAGCTCCCACTAGTGGCTACAGAAAACTGGAGAGAGGCAGTGGCCCGAGGATGGGCTGTGGCACCCCTGGGACTTGTCCCTCCTGTGACAGTGGTGAGGGCCCCACTGAGAGGCCTGATCAAGAGCCGCTTTATGGCTTTCCCTCAGCTCTATCAGGGCCTAATCTATTGTCACCAAGGGCAACCACAAACAAACAAGGCTGGGCCTGCCCCACACCTGGCAGCATGGGCACCTGGCTATCCAGACATCAATAACCTTATCTCCAGGCCAACAGGTCAGCAGGACGGGCAGAGTGGGGTGAGGGTGTTCTCCCAAATCAGGACCGTGCCCTTGGACGTGAGCATGTGGTGAGTCTATGTATGTCTGTGTGTCTGACAAGTGTGCACAAGCGTGGATATAAGAAAAATGTTCTTTTGTGTGACAGTGTGTGTGACTCCACAGATGAGCGTGCTGTGAGAGTTAGTGGGTGGGCAAGTGGCGGGGTGTGTGTGTGAGCACCTTGTGAGAATGCACGGGTGTGTCTGAAATCTCTGAACTTGTGTGTTCTTGTGTGTGTATCTGCCTTTGTGTCTCTCTTGTGTATCGCAGAGAGTGTGTATCTCTGTGCATGAGAATGTGTCTACACATTGTGTGTGTCTCTGTGTGAGTGTGTGCACAGCCTGCAGCTGCATTCCCAGAGGAAACTGCCACTGTCCCCAGCGGTGCTCACGCCAGCACCCAGGGCCTCTGGTGTGGATCTTTCTCGGTGCAGACTGAGACCGACTTTGCCCACACCTGACCCAATCCCTCTCCACCTGCTTCCAGGAGGTCAAAGTCCTGGCAGCTCCTACCTCTTCACAGCCACCACCTGCCTTCTGATCACTACAGTGGAACTATGAATCCATCGCTTGTTGTTGTCTCTTATTAAATTTTACTCTGAGCGAAGCCACACAGAAAGTGACATTTTCCCCCAGTTTCTCTGAAATGCCTGGGTCTGAACGATGCAGTGCAGATCACTGTGTCAACAGGACAAAGGTAAATTTTGAGCTCAACCTTTTCTTTATCATCACAAGTTCTGACCATGTTGGGTCCCATGAATGAGGCTCCTAGAAGCTCACAGAAGTCTGGAGCGAGAGCTGAGAAGTGTCCCCTCCACCTGTTCACACGTGCAGCTATCTATGTGGGGGGAGGGGGGAGGCCTGGACATCGGCTCCTCCTGCTGCTGTTGGGTCCGCTCACTCCAGTGACTCTGCCCGTAAGTGAACTCTCTCCACAGTGGGGCCAAGTAGTCACAGGCCAGAATTGTTACTTAACAAGTGGATCAGCCCGACAGTGATCAAAATGCATTCAACAAATGCACACATATGGCAAACTCAAATCCACGGGCCAACATTCTGGGGCAAAAGAAGTAAAAACAGCCAGTGAAAAAAAGGGTCAGCCGCTGACCTGCCTCATAGGCAGGTGAGAAAGTTCCTGAGTTAAGCCAAGTAAAGAGTCATCAATTTATGCCCAAGTCCTATCATTACACAAAATCATAATTTGAATTATAATTTGCACGAAATTGGAAGTGAAGTTTACTTTTTCAATATCTACAAAAGCAATTCTTGCTGAAGTGTCCCAACACAGCCAGCCTGCAGCAGCTTCCCAGGCCCTGGAGTAGGCCAGGGAGAAACTAACACAGATGCCCAGTACTTGCTGGCCTCCTGGGCCTTCCCATACAGTGTTGGTCAGGACTCCTCTCTGGTTGGACTGGAGGGAGCCAGGGGCTTCTCCTAAAGGGGCTCGTCTATTACATCACAGCTTTCCTGATTACAGTGTATCTTACTGACCAATGAAATAGCAGGATGTTTTTATTCATCTATTACCTAAGATTGAGAAAAGATAAGCTGCTCATTTTTTTATATTACCAAAATCATCATTTATTATAAATGAGGGGTGAATAATGAGAATAGGACAGTTCCCCCTAATGCTGACACTCTGACAAGGTGCCCACCTGCTCCAGTCCCCACAGACTGAGCTCAGGCTGCCAGAAACACATGCCACAGGGTGGGCGGCTGACCCTGTAGATGTTTACTCCTGTCAGAGCTC
The DNA here is from genome assembly GCA_963574575.1 of Galagoides demidoff. NCBI lineage: Eukaryota > Metazoa > Chordata > Mammalia > Primates > Galagidae > Galagoides > Galagoides demidoff. The sequence goes on along the minus strand of CAUYQV010157089.1, from coordinate 26,999 downwards.
AAGGTTGGTTTCCCTGAGGCCACCCTCCCAGAACCGAAGGCAGTCACCTCTCCCTGTCCTCAGGTGGCCATCCCTCTCCTAATCTCCCTTTTTATAAGGAGACCAGTTGGATTAGGGGCCAGTAACCCCCTTTTAACTTAATTGTGCGCACCTCTTCAAAATGCAGTCACATTCTGAGACTCTGGGGATTAGGACTTGGACTTATGAATGGGGGGGGGGTCAAGGGAGACAACTCACAACTCAGCCCCAACACTAACAACCCAAGGTCTGTGAGGGTCAACACAGAATGTTCTCCAAACACTGGGAGGAGCGGGGTCCTCCAGGTGGGGCAGTGGTCTGCATTCAAGGCTGTCTCTAAACTGTCTCCTAGCAGAGGGAAGAGCAGTGGGTTGAAGAGAAGCTCAGGGTCAGACTTTCAACACAAGCCGCAAGCAACAATGGACCTATACAAAGGATAGTGGCACAAAATGAGGGCGTTAGAGACTTTATTAACTTTCTTGGCTTCCTTCAAGAGCCTGCCCTAACTTTGCTTCTGTGTCCCCTTTGTGCAGCTTGACCCTGGAATCCCTAATTAGGTTCACATTCCTCAGGAAGCTCTGTCATCCTGCTAAGCGTTAAAGCCCAATTTAGGCTGCTCTAATCCCCATGAGAAAACAGAGGCACTTACACCTCCTCCGCCTGCAGCCAGGAGTGGACAGGGAGTGGAGAGAAAAGGAAAATTCCTAGAATAAGGTCATTTTAGTTTCCCTTAAAGTTAACAAGTGGCTAGTAAAGATCATTACTGTGTCACAGAGAGAGAGCAGAGAAGGAGGGAAGGGGAGGAGAGGGCAGGGAACGGGAAGAGGGGAAGGAGAAAGGAAGGAAGAAAGAAAAAAAGAACATCTGTCCCAGGATTTTTCAGTTCCTGGTCTTGGCCCTTCTCACCACCTGGAATCTCAGTTACCTTTTAATCTAACATTACGATTTTAATAATTTTTGGAGAAAATTTGTGCACCTGCCCCAAGGGGGACTAGCGACATGAGCTGAAACTCTCTTCTTCATGTCACTACTCCAGCTGTGTAACCGCTGAATGGGTCCCCTCCCCAACTAAGACACAGGACTCAAGAGGCAGGGCTGAGTTGTCCTTGGCTTCAGGCAAGTAAGTCACCATTTGAGTGGAACAGAACACAATTAAAAATAATACTGCTCTGTGTCCATTTGTGCCATTGTTTGTGCTGGAACAGAAATCTAACCAGAATCTATTCTCCTAGAAATTCTCAAAGGACTGTAACACTCACTTTCAGGACCAGTTATGTGCACTGTACCCAAATCTCAGCAAGGGGCACTCAGTAGGCTCCCTGGGTGACCGGCTGCAGCAAGAAGAAGGGTGGACAGGGAGGCTGAGGGTCTCTCCAGACACTCGTCATATAGCTGAAGAAGCTGAGGCTCACAGGGGAGAGGGGCCAGCCCAAGACCCCCACGTCATCAGGCAAGACCAGAGTCAAGGTCTACAGACCCCATGGGCTGACACTTAACAGGCAACACTTATCAGAGTCCTGGGCCTTATCTTTTCAAAAAGAGAAACAGCAAGGACATCTGGTGATTGATAAAACGCCAACGGCTTACAAAAGAACAAGAAAAAAAAACCATAAATCCAACTTAACTGCAGAAAGATGAAAGAGTAATATTTAGTTTAAGAAGACTTGTAAAAATCTTTTACTTAGATTATTTAAAATGCCATGGTCAAAATTTACCTGCACCAAGATCACTGGACCCATTTCCCTAAGGAAAATCCAGGTCACCAGCCTTGAAATTCAACTTTCCTCATCTGTGAAATTGGGAAGATAACACCTCACAGAGTGGCTGTGACCCTCCAGATCACAGGAGAGCTTATAAAACCCACACTGTTAGATCGAGTGTCCGTGAGATCACAATAGCATGATGACGGGAGACCGTCTTGCTGGGCCACAAAGACTCTGCCTGTCTGTCCTGGCAGCATCCACACTGGCCATTTCCTGAGGTGACTTTCTGACCACACGGCTGCAGCGGCAAGGCTAACTGGTAATGTTCTTCTAACAGGGCGACAGTGGACCTCTCCGTGCCCTGCCCTGTTTATTGGGAGGAGGGCAGGGAGGCCTGAGAGTCATGTCCTAGAGAGGTGGCCCCATGATTATGCTGACATCCGCACATCCCCCTGAGAGCCGACTACAGGCTCCCTGGTCAATTTTGGACAATGTGCTTGCCACAGTCACAGTTGAGTCACTCGCTGGCCCTGAGGTAAATAAGGAAGACATTTTGCTTCAGTTTATTCATGTCTGATGTAAAAGTTACACCAGACATGCACCAGACACTCAAGAAGGCACACAAGGACACTGAATGGGCACCTTAATTATCTGTGCCAGAACCCACCCCGTTCCCCACAACGCGCCAGCACCTGTAACCCCACTCCTATGCTGGCTCTCTGATGGGTGCTCTGGCCAGCCCTGCCTGAGTTGGAGCAGCAGAACAACCCTTTCTCAGGGGTTGGTCCTGTCACTCTCTGGAAGTGGCGAGTCCTTCCCACCATGGAGGAAAGAGCAGCCCCATGGCGGAAGCAGCAGGAAGGCTGGACTCTGGCCCCACGTGCCTGGTGCCCGGGTCTTGGAGGGAGGGAGTCTGGCGGCCTCACATCCAGCCAACACTAGACCAGGCTCAACTCCTTCAGCCGACCCCACATCCCAGTCCATGGATCTGGAAAACCACCTACATGACTCCTACGGGGGCAGGGACACTGCTTCAAGGCCCAGTGAGAGGCCCCTTCCTCAGGCATAAGATACGCTCCCTCCCCCCATCCCTCGATGGCCCTGCCTGGCTCAGACCTGTAATCCTGGGAACTCTGAGAGACCATGGCAGGAAGATCACTGGAGCTCAGGAGCTGGTGACCAGCCTGAGCAAGAGCAAAACTCCATCTCTACTAAAAGTAGAAAAACTAGCTGGGAATTGCGGTGGGCGCCTACAGTCTCAGCTACTCAGGAGGGTGAGACAAGAGAATCGCTAGAGTCTAAGAGTGCAAGGTTGCTGTTAGCTGTGATGATGATGCCACAGCACTCTAGCCTAGGTGACAGAGTGAGACTCTGTCTCAAAAAAAAAAAAAGGAAGGAAGGGAGAGAGGGAGGCAGGAAGGGAGGGAGAAAAGGAGGGAACAGCATAAACAGGTGAGCCGGTCACTACTCCAAAGTCTGTGGTCTCAACCTCCTATTCACTCATTCATTTGTTCACTCACTGCACAATGATCAAATCAAGTATCAGGACCCCAATATCAGACCTCAGGGCACTCAGAGATGAGAAAGAACTAAAGCCGTCTCCAGGAAGGAAGAAAATAATGAATTCTACAAAGGGAGCATCAGAGGAAACATCCTTCGCGGACATTTTGTTGAAAATGTCTCAGAATAACACAATGAATAAATAGTTTGGTTTTCACCAACTGTCCTTCGAACAAGACTGACAAGAAAGGAAAAACATGAGAACCCCAATAATTCACGAATTATTATCAAATATTTGTTTTAATGTTTAAAATAAGCATTAGGCTGCAAATAATTGACTGTCCCTAATGTCCACATAAAACTGTTCCACAAAACCCAAACCAGTTCGATGCCATCTAAAGCTAAACTTAGCACCTATTTATACAATCCTACCACTAGCATTCCTCTCTTCCCAGTGTCCCAAACTAAAAACCGGAGAATTGCCTGCCAGCGCTACCTCTGAGTCACATGGTTGGTAGCCCAGTCCTAACAGGCTGACCTGAAAAAGGTCCACAGGTTTGCTGCCTACTGACCCTTCTGATGTCCAAGGTCAAGCCACCCTCAGCTCTCACTGGGAAGTGAGGCTTTCTAACCTGCCTCCTAAGATCCAATCAACTCCCCTCTGATTTTTTTTTTTTTTAAGTAAAGGAAATAAACCTCTGAAAACACAAGAGGTTTCGGAAGAAGATTCTGAAAGCAGAATTTCTGATGGACAGTATTGCAGCTGTCCTATCATCCTCACCTCCCCCCAAAGACACAGTTGTAAGTTTATTATTCTAAAGCTCCTGTGAGCAAAGGGTAAGTTTCCAGTGAGTGGCAGGGAGGGTTAACAGCCCAGATCCTTGCGCATGGCTTTATTAAGAACAGAAGGGGTGCCTCTGGGATTTGGAAAGTTGTAGGGGAATTCAGAGTTAAATGGTACGATAGTGTGCAGTAAGGCAGGAGTCAAGACACACAAAAATGAACTCCACCAGCTGCTCCGGGAGGGAGGCGGAGAGCGGGCTCCCCGTGAGCTATTTCTGTGCTTGAAAGAAAAAGGGGGGGCAGCACTTCCTGAATCCCTGCCTAAAATTAAAAGCTTTGCAGAGGGGGAGGGGAACACATGGTGAAACAGAAGTTTTATTTTACGAATTAAAATTGGGAGGTGGAAACTCAAATGCTTAGTTATGGGTTTTGGCTCTGCTGCTAAAAATGTGGCTGAAAGATGGAGAGATGGGGGCTTTAACAGGAAGCCTATCCTCTGGAGATAGCCATACACACACACAAAAAAATAAAGCCAGCAGCCTGATTAGAAATGCTCTTCCCCACATAGAACCTGACACATTTCACAATGAGAGGCTCACAGAGACCAGCACACACCCTAACACCCACGCGGGGTCGGTCACCAGAGAGCACAAGTGTGTGCAATGTTTACAGCCATGAACTAATTTCCATCCTGTGTTCAAGAAGGCTAAGACCCAGCGAGGGTGGCTGCTCACGGACACAGGTGCAAACAACATGAGGGGTAGGGTCTGGGGCATCTGAGGGGCACATCTGGTAGGGACAAGGCCTTCAGGAGTCTCCCAAGCCCGCCAGGATATCCTAGCCTGACAGGGGCTGGGATATCTCCCCCCCAAGGATCTCTCCCTGCCTACAGGCAAGGGAAAGAATGGGAGGTAAGAGGCGACAGGGGAACAGGATCCCCCAGGAATCCAGGCTCACAGGGCAGTTCAGGCCTCCTGGCTGGAGCTGACAACCAGAACTGCTGGGGAAGTCCCTGAGGTGTGCTTCTGCAGGGGTCACACTGTAGATGCAGGGTGAATAGCATTAAAGCAAAACAGGCACAGTACAAGCCTACCTGGTGACTCCTGGCTGCACTGGGAGTGTCTAGAGCACCCTGACTGCAGCACAGCCCCCTCCACCTCAGCTCAGGAAGGGGGCAAGGACATGTCCACTCACTGGGATTGGGGGTTTCTAACTGGCCGAGAGTGAGAGGCAGAAGAGGGAGGCAGAAGAGAGGCAGAAGAGAGAGGCTATTCAGGGGAGAAGAACCAGGAGCCATGAGCTGGGAGAGACGCTGATACCGCCCAGCTGAGAAGCCCAGAGCTACAGAGGCTGCAGATTCAGGAGCTGGAGGGTGATGCTGAACGGGACACGGAGGGTTACTGGGTAATGGGGTGAGCACAGATCACAGACTCTGAGCAGTTCAAAAACTGAATGGTGGTCTGAAAAAAGCAGCAGTAAGAAAAATGTGTCCACAAAAGGTAATCGATGAACAGGACGCTAGCTCATGCTGGGGAATGCACTTTGGAGTCTTTGCAGATGGCAGTCAGAGCCAGAGGAAATAGAGGCTGGGCCAGGTGTGTGGAGGAAACACGTGTCTCCTGCAATAGGAGGTGATGGTTAGGGGTGGCAGAGCTGAACGATACGTTAAGGGATTTTTTCAGGCTGACTGATGTCATGCTGGTAGCTGCGAAGGAGCCATAGGAAGAATATTTTCACTGGGAAAATCAGCAAAGGTTGATCACCATAACTCCAGCGAGCTGAAAACCTTCACCCATGCACCCTCGGCCAGAATCTATTTTTAGAGGTATAGGTGCTGTCAGTGATTCCCCCTGCAACACCACCAGTAAATAGGGAGTGGACTGGTGGGGAGGGCAGAGAACGCACGCACACCTCATGGGAGGGAGGCAGAGGGCAAAGGCAAGATCTGCGCTGCTCCTCAGGGCCTCTGGGAAGTCCCACCAGGAAGCACTGACACGCAGGTGGGGGCAGCTGCAGCGCCTGGCTGCAATCTGGGCCTGGTCACCATGGCTGCAGCATCCTGGCTGCACTCTGGGCCTGGTCACCATGGCTGCAGCATCGTGGACCAGACACACAGAAGCCATCTCTGGTCACGAGCTGATGCAGATGCAGGATGCTGGGGGGAAAGGGCAGCCGGCCAGTGGGAGGCCCTACCCTGTCAGAGACAAGGGGGCACCGAGCAGGAGTCACTTGGGTTCAAGTCTCAGGAGATAGTGAGCCCACGACTCTGCCACTGCCAGATGGAACTATCCTTCCAGGGACCCGGGCTGAGCCTGTGGCCCTAATTAACCCAATTAAGTGGGAACTGTTGGTTTACAAGGGCAGATACCATTCTCAGGAAGAGAATTTAGAAAATACCCCATACTTTGCTGTCACTGGAAGGCAACATTTCATGAAATAGTCTATTTTTTTTTTTTTTTGAGACAGAGCCTCAAGCTGTCACCCAGGGTAGAGTGCTGTAGCATCACAGCTCACAGCAACCTCCAACTCCTGGGCTCAAGCAAGTCTCCTGCCTCAGCCTCCCAAGTAGCTGGGACCACAGGCGCCCACCACGACACCCGGCTATTTTTTGGTTGCAGCCGTCACTGTTGTTTGGCGGGCCCAGGTTGGATTCAAACCCGCCACCTCAGGTGTATATGGCTGGTTTCTTTGCCGCTTGGGCCACAGGTGCTGAGCCTATAAACTAATCTATTAATTACCACCATTGTGGAAAGAAAGATTTCTAGCGATAGAAACTGCAGATATCTAAAGTGATTCTTGGGATGCAGATTACACACAGTATTCAAAAGGAGAGAAAGCTCTCTAGCAAGAAGCCCCCAGTGCCTGAGCTCTAAGAGCTGCTGAATTCAGCTCTCACTCCTCTGTAGGTGTCCTCATTCCTGTGTCACAGAGGAAGAAGGTGAGGCAGGGTCAGAATCTAGACCCAGGTCTATTTCTATTCCTCGTCCTTCACAGGCCCTCAAAGTTTCAGGAACTGTGTCTGCAACTTCCATTTTGGTCGGCTGCTCTACCGAGACAAATCACCTATCACAGAGTTTCCTGCATGAAGAATACACACGGGCAGCAGGGGATAGTACTGCTTTAGCTTTGCTTTACATTTGTGTGCCCATGCAGCCTGGCCTTGGCACTCTGTCCTCCCAGGCTCCCTCCAGGGCTGGGCTTCCCCACCTTGGTGCATTGACAGGGTCCAGGCAGGCACTCGAACAGGGGTTATTCTCATCACAAGGGAACATCTGCTTTGAATTCAGAGCCTCATATTCTCCAGGCACTCTCACTCTGTCCTGAAAGCCTGGCTGCATGGGGTGGGTGTGGGGAAACCTCAACCAGTGAACACATTTGCTCCAATTACTGCTCAAGCAACGGGGGTCAGCAGGTTAGAATTGGTGTGGAGGGCTTGGCACCTGTGGCTCAAGCAGCTAAGGCACCAGCCACATACACCTGAGCTGGAAGGTTCAAATCCAGCCCCGGCCTGCCAAACAACAATGACGGCTGCAACCAAAAAATAGCCAGGCATTGTGGTGAGCGCCTGTAGTCCCAACCACCTGTGAGCTGGAGGCAGGAGAATGGCTTACGCCCAGGAGTTGGAGGTTGCTATGAGCTGTGATGCCAGGGCACTCTACCCAGGGTGACAGCTTGAGGCTCTGTTTCTTAAAAAAAAAAAAGTGTAGAGTAACAGGCTTGGAGTTCAACAAGTTTCCAAGGGCACCTCACACACCCTGGTTTAAACAACAAAAGACATTTCCAGCCATGACATGCGTTACTGACAGACTCATCCCTTCCGCTAAGTCATAGGATGGTGCCAGGAAGAGTACCCTCACTTTACAGATGCTGAGAGCCATTAAGGCAGACAGGCCTAGCCTGAGGCACCACGTTCTCTCTCCAGCTATTCCTCCTGCACAGGGGATAGACCATCACTGCTGCTAATTAGGGTGCCAAGCACTGTCAAGACAGGTGGCAAACTGGTACAGATTCATCTCAGTCCTGTGTGAGTCCACTTATTTGCTACAACACAATGTAGAATAACAACTGACAATGTTTTAAAAAACAGGAAAGATTCTTAAATTATATGATTTAGTTAAAACCAATGTGTTACTTCAAAAGAATAGTATAACTGCCTTTTGGCCTCTTTGGGGGGGGGGAGGGCTAGTCTACCCTATATAACTATAGCTTAAATTTATGCTACACTAAGAAATAAATCTTCGATGAGAATTACACTCAACTAGACAAGCCAATATGGTCCTGTCAGCCTGGACAAATATCACAACAGCTTCAAAATCCTCCACAGTGGCTTCTCAGCAGGGCCCAGCAACGCTGCCCCAAAGCCTCACCAAGGCACTGCAAGGAACAGAGTGCCACAGGGCAAGGCGCCAGGCTGCTGACAGCCGTGGTCACTCGGGTGACATACTTCCTAGTGAACAGTGGCTTAGTCCTATAGACTGCCTTCAGGTCCAAGAAAGCCCCAAAGTTCCATGATCCCTGTTGCTGCCTGGGGCCTAGGTTATTTTAGATTTATAAACCTTAACTTCTATACAAATGATAACCATCAGTGTGCATATGAAAAGCTGCAGGGGGCTTGATTGATTTTGAGCAGGACACAGAGCCATGCTTTGGGACAGGTTGTGCTGCTGGGAATTCTCACAGTGGGGCCATTCACTACCCTGAATCTGGGCCTCAGGGATAATGATTCCTGGAGGAAAAACAGCCACAGCTATAAACACACCTTTAGTGAGGTGACAGGGGTGAGGTGACTGCCTCTTCTAATTGGAAGGTGGGAAAAAAAACAAGCACAGACAGCCTACCAGGACTGGGCTCTCATGGAAAAGGGACAAAAGTGCCCCCAAAAGCAGAATGTAAAGCTGCTCCACAGCTCTTCCGACACCAGCAACAACCTACAAAGAAAAAAAGACGCGGAAGCAACCAGTATGTCCCAGCAGGTGCCAGACATCAGGTGTGGCACATCCAGACAGGGGAATATCATTCAGCTATAAAGAAATGAGCTACTACCCAGTCACGAAAAGACTCAGAGGCCCCTTAGGTGCGTAGCACTACACGAAGGAAGCCAGTCTGAAAAGGTTCCCTATAGTACAATTCCGACTCCATGACATTCTGGAAAAGGCAAAACTGTGAAGCCAGTAACAAGACCCAGGGTTGCCTGGGACTGAGCATGGGGGAAGACGAGAACATATATCCCAGAGGACTTCAGGGCAGTGGGCGACTCCGTGACACGACACTGCCAGACACACTCATCCCAACCCTCATGATGCACCACACCCAGGGTGAACTCCAAAGCCAACTGGGGACGTTGGCGACAGGGGCGACTCAACGTAGGTACATGGGTTGCCACAAATACACCACTTGGGTGCAGGGATGCAGACAGCCAGAGAGTCAGGGTCTCTGTGCCTGTGTGCATGTCTATGAGTTCTCTGTACTTTCCCCTCAATTGTACTGTAAACCTAAAACTGCTCTGAGAATAACATCTATTCATTTCAAAAACAATTTTAAAAGTCAGCTGTCAAACATTAAAACACATAAACCTGGCTTGGCGCCTGTGGCTCAAGTGGCTAAGGCACCAGTCACATACACCTAAGGTGGCAGGTTCGAATCCAGCCTGGGCCTGCCAAACAACAATGACAGGTGCAACCAAAAAATAGCCAGGCGTTGTGGCAGGCGCCTGTGGTCCCAGCTACTTGGGAGGTGGAGGCAGGAGACTCGCTTGAGCCCAGGAGTTGGAGGTTGCTATGAGGTGCGATGCCATGGCACTCTACCCAGGGGGACAGTTTGAGGTTCTGTCTCAAAAAACAAACAAACAAAAAAAAAAAACAAAACACATAAACCTACACACACACAGTTTGGCAAATATAGATGGGGACCTGCAATCATCAGGCAGAATGGGACTCCCACCGTCCTGTGGGACCTAGCTTGGTGACTGGCCTAGAACAAAACTCAGGAAATGCTGGTTGAATTAAACAGCTTTAAAATTCACCACCACCACCCTCAGAGAAATGGGATGGGGAAGGAAGAGGAAGGATGTGTGAACACCTGCTAGGATGGAGATGGCAGAGAGAGGCAGAGCCCAAAGGGCCTGGGGCAGGACCGCTGCTGGTCTTAGGCAGTGCGTGCACTTGCTCACTCCCCTGTCACCTGTAAGAGGAGCCAGAAGAGGACCCCTGAAAGGGCTGTGTGGCAAGCAATCAGCACGTTCCTGAGAGTCCCTCAGCAGCGCTGGCTGATCTGTCCTCCTTCTGAGCACACAGCATAAACCAGTCCATGGCTAGACTCTGAGATGAGCACCTCATGCCACCCCTAAACTGCCCATCCCCCATTCAGATGAAGAGGCTGAACTTCAGGAGAAGAACAATGTTGCCCGAAGATATGGACGGAGGCCAGGAAAGTGAGGAACACACCATCTACAGAAGAGCTCTGTGCAGGCACAGCCAGGCTTTCTATTGTTAGTTATGAAAAGTTTCTTGGTCCTTCTTTTTCAACTTACAAACTCAGGTGGTTTGTTCTCAGGAAAAAATACATTAAAATGCCACTACTCTTACCCCCTTGGGGAGGTAACAGCAGACACCCCATGTTAAATGCGCTGAGTACCGCACACTATGTTCCTCCACCTTGAGCAGGGGGCACAGGACCCTGCTGAGGACGCTGCCTCCATGGCCCCCGCAGTGAGCAGAGCAGAGCAGATCCTGGAAAGTGAGGCTTTGCAGCTATGGAGATGACAAGGTCTGAATACAGAAGACTGGACAGCCCAGGGGTATCCGGTGGCTGAGAGCTCAGTGCTCAGCAAAGCAGCAGTTCCTCCTGGCCTCCGTCTGGGCACATAGGTGAGGAAGCCCATCACAGAAACACACACTGTGGCAGCTGAGGCCCCAGCACATGGTTGACAAATACTATGGGCAGAAGGGAGAGAGGCCGCCCCAGCCCCGCATCTCGGGGGCAGGGCGGGTGTTCTCAGACAGATGCCAGTGACACAAGACCAGCACAGCCTCCAGGGGAAGATGGAGTGAGGGGTCGAGAATTCTCCGGCATCCTTCACAGGAGAGAAACCGAGACACAGCCCAGGGACAGCAAGCCCTGAGCCAGGTGGGACAATGCTACCCCGCTCTGTTTCAGAGCAGCTGGCCTAGCGCGGGGCTTTGCAGGAGGCAGAACGGGCTCTGAGGGCACAGGAGCGAGGTGGCTGGAGGGCCTCCGCTCTGATGTGGGTCCCTGAAGACGGCACTGAACCAAAGAGCCCATGAAAACAGCAAAAGCTTCAAAATGCAACATCTGTGAATCCCGGACCCCAGAAGCTACATCATTTCACCTCCCAGGTCTCAGTGTTTCCACCTGGACAAGGGCAGGAGTTCAACCCCTGGGAGACGGCAGGCCTCCTAAACTGGCTGCGGTAGCTCTGGTCATTCAGGGAGATGCAGCTATCTGAAGATAAAGGTTAACAACCAGACATGTAAGTTAATGGTTAAAACTTGTCGGTTAAGCCACTGGATATCTGCTGACACCTGGGACAAACATCTGTGGATCTTTTCTGAAGAAGCTTGTAAACCTAGGTCCCGTGTTTTCCTTAGCAGACAGGCACCACCCAGAGACCACGTCTCCACTCTGAGACCAGGGCTACACCCCGAGACCACGCCTTCACCCCGAGACCACGCCTTCACCCCAGACCACGCCTTCACCCTGAGACCACGCCTGCACCCAGAGACCACGCCTGCACCCAGAGACCATGCCTTCACCCAGAGACCATGCCTTCATCCCACTACGTCTTCACCCAGAGACCACACCTGCACCCCCCCCCACCAGTCTTCACCCTGAGACACGCCTTCACCCAGAGACCACATCTTCACCCCGAGACCACGCCTTCACTCCAAGCCTGTCTGGAATCAACATGGGGATCACGGGTGCAAGGCCAGCAAAGGCCCCCAAGGTGACGGGAGTTGAGGGCACCACGCCCTGCGTGGGTGGTAGAGGTAGAGGGACCTGCTGATGTCCCCAGGACCTGCGGGCAGGCCCGGTTGGGCTGGGACGCGTTCTCCCCAGGGAAGAGAGCAGCAAGCGTGTCACCAAGTCCTCCTCAGACAGTAAGCTGGAGTGTAGGTGAAGGCCGCCCAAATGGAACACAAGGGCGTGGGGAGAGGGGGCTACTGCAGGGGCTGAGCAGCTGGACAGAGCCTAAGACGCCTCTCCCCTCTCTGCATTCGCCATCGGTGAAACCTGAAAGGCGGCTTCCCTCTCCCCAAGTGGAGGCAGCCCCAGTGCTCCTGTATTGTACATGCAAAACGACATACATCTGGAGCCCAAAGGCCAGGAGGCTGGCCATTCCTTGGGCTTCACATAAGGACCAGCTATGGGGGCTCCTCAACCTTAGCCCATGTGTGTGTTTCAGCCTGACTAACTTGTGTTTGGTCCCTACGTAGAAGCGTAAGTTTGAAAAAACATTACCTGGAGGTCTACAGGTAACCTGACAACTCTAGATTACACTCAGTACCTTACACAAAGTAGCTCTTTACCAACCAGGCACAAGGGCAGAAGTGAAGGGGTCAGGGGCTGGGGCAGTGCAGGCTGCAAGGATGGGGTTCCCATGTCCTGGGGCTCCCCTCCCCCTGACCTAAGCTTCAAAGATGCCTCTGCATTCCCCTCAGTGGGGTCACCACCCGGCTCCCCTTCCTCCCTGTATCTCCTCCCAGTGTCTATCTCCCTAAACTGGCCCATTTCTGCTACTTCCCTTCTCAGTCTTGGCAATGAGTCAAGTGACGCCTGGCAAAACCACTCATGATGCCCAGATGGCTCACACGGCCCAGTGAGTAAGCCTGCAGCACTCTAATAAGCAAGACAGTTGAAATCCCAGACCCTCAAGTCATTGTACATAAATTATTGTACATTGTACATAAATTGTGGTTATCATAATCAACAGCTAGAAGAAAGTAATTTTTCTGTGCATTTTAGAGAACTATTATTGTCTATTTCACGCGTGAAGAAACTGAGGTTCAAAGCCTGTGCATTCAGGCTGCTATAACAGAATATCTTAGACCGGGAGGCTTCTAGACAACAAGAATTTAGTTCTCACAGTTCTAGAGGCTGGAAGTCCAAGGTCAAGATGCTAACAGACCTGGTGTCTGATGAGGGCTCCTTGGTTCTTAGCTGGTACCGCCCAGCTGGGTCTGCAAGTGGCTAAAGGGGTGAGGGGGCTCTCTGGGGCCTCTTTCTAAGGGTACTAATCCTCTTCAGCACCCCCCCCATCCTTATAACCCTATCACTTCCCCAAGGCCTTACTTCCAAACTGTCGCCTTAGGAGTTAGGTTTCCACATGTGAATTTGGAGGAGACACAAACATCCAAACCACAGCAAGGGGGACTAGATAAGTTTCAGCAACAAAAAGGCCCCACTGGGTCCAAAGCCCAGATCTCTGCCTCCATCTGCCCACTGAGACACACAGCCTGGCCTGAGGGTCCCAACCTGGGTTCCAGGGGTCCCAACTATGGCTCAGTCTCCCTGCCTGAGCTCCCAGATGATAGCTCAATCCCCATTTCTGCAAGATGGTCTCCCCACATCCTTAGAGCCATCGAGGGAGCAAAACGGCCTGATCACAGCCTGTCAGGGGGCCACACCCTCCAGAAAGCACACAGAGCCCTGGCCTCTGTGGCTCCTTCAGGCCTGTGGACACAGGCACAAGTACCCCCACTACCAAGGGGACAGAGGGGGATGCTGTAAGGGGATTTATGAAGTACATACCTGCACCAGGTCATGGGTCTGCCATGAGACCAGAGCTTCACCATCTTCCAAGAAACATGGGTGCACACTATCTAGGGAGCCCACACGGTAATATACGTACACACGGTAATCAAACATCCAAACCCAAGGGCAATAACGTGAGAGAAGCCACAGCCACATTTCAGTTCCTTGAAGACCAAGTTGTTCCCCCAGCCTCACACCCCCACCAGCCCCCACAGGAGCTGCTGAGAATTTATGGCCCTCATATCCCAAACAACGCTGGCATTATATTTTTGGAATGAGAAGGTGCTTTGTTATTGCCGGTGGCATTCTCTCCTGCTGTTCAAAGCTGTATTATCAAAAAAAAAAAAAAAAATGAATAGGGATACATTTCCCCCCCACTGTGATCTGATAGGGGTAAAAGCTTATCCTTCCCTCAGCAAACTGGTGATTGCTGTGGTTAGAAATTCCATATTCAGTGAGAGTTGAGGCTTGTGGAATATTCTTTGAACTAAAGAATTCAATCTCCTAAGCAGCCCACAGTGGGCTCCATTTAAAGAAATGGAAGGAACAACAGTGGCTCATCTTTGCAGCTGCAGCCTGAGAGATGGCCAGGCCCAGTGACAGGGACCAGCGGCCCATCCCCTCCTCCCACACCTGCAGGGTGATGAGGTGCAGGCTATGAGGACAAGGAGCCACCAGGGCAAAGACCCCGGGGTGAGTGGCACACACATCCTCCCTGGGAAGGGAACCTCCCCAAGTCTGAAAAACTCCCCCAAGGTGGAATCTTCCCCACTCACCACTGCATTCAGAAGCCCCACTCCCACACGACCCCTTCAACTCAAGGTACATGGCACCCACCAAGGAAGCAACTGCCTATGAGTGAAAAAACCTGAAACAGAGCCCTCCAGAAATCAGCCACACCTAGGAATGTGTAGGATAAAAACCCCGCCTCAGCTGGAAAAGGGGAAGGGGACCGAGAGTGAGAGCAGAAATGCTCCAAGTAGGCCCCATGGGGGAGTGAGGGGCACCCACGTGGCGTCTGGGAAGAGGAGGAAGGGCAAGGAGGCAGGAGGGAGGATGGAGGGTGCTGGTTTGAGGCTGGGAGGTGGGAGTGGTAGGGGTTGTGCCAGCCTCTCTGCTCCTGCACCTGCTCAGCAGTCTCCACACAAGAGTTTAAAAAGAAAAGCTATCTAATCTCTTGGGAAAAGAAACAGTCCTGGACTAGTCTAATTCTTCCATCTTTGTGTGTGCACATACACATAGATGTAAGTGTATGTGAACATGTGTGGGTTTGTGTGTGCACATGCACATGTGTGTACGTGTATTTAGCATATACGCATTTGTGTGCACACGTGTATGTGACTGTGTGCATGTTTGTGTGTGCACACATGTGTATGTGATTATGTGCATGTTTGTGTGTGCACAGCGTGTGTATTGAGCATCTGCATGTTTGTGTGCACACACGTGTATGTGAGCATGTGAATGTGTGTGCACAGCATATGTATTGAGCATGTGCATGTTTGTATGCACACGTGTGTATTGAGCATGTGCATGTTTGTGTGTGCACAGTGTGTGTATTGAGCATCTGCATGTTTGTGTGCACACGTGTGTATTGAGCATGTGCATGTTTGTGTGTGCACAGCGTGTGTATTGAGCATCTGCATGTTTGTGTGCACACACGTGTATGTGAGCATGTGAATGTGTGTGCACAGCATGTGTATTGAGCATGTGCATGTTTGTGTGCACACGTGTGTATTGAGCATGTGCATGTTTGTGTGTGCACAGCGTGTGTATTGAGCATCTGCATGTTTGTGTGCACACGTGTGTATGTGAGCATGTGCATGTTTGTGTGTGCACAGCATGTGTATAGAGCATCTGCATGTTTGTGTGCACAGCATGTGTATTGAGCATGTGCATGTTTGTGTGCACAGCGTGTATATTGAGCATGTGGATGTTTGTGTGCACATGTGTGTACTGAGCATGTGGATGTTTATGTGCACAGCGTGTATATTGAGCATGTGGATGTTTGTGTGTGCACGTGTGTATGTGAGCATGTGTATGTTTGTGTGCACAGCGTGTGTATTGAGCATGTGCATGTTTGTGTGTGCACTGCACACGTCTGTTATGTATATGAGTATGTGCATGTTTGTGTGTGCTTATGCACATGTGTTTGTGCACTGCCCATGGTGGGGGACGGGGAAGGAAACCAGCTACCAAATCCTCATATGGAAAACACACCCACATGCAGTGAGTTCCCAGTAACACGAAGTCCATTTCCAACACAATCTTCCACTCAGGGCTGAGGATGGGCTGGCAATTCTAGGGAGCAGCTGACCCCTGAGTTCTATAATAGCAGCAAAATATCAAAAGTCTCAAATTGCATCTCCCCAGACCTACGGCTACAGGCAAGTGGTGGTGGTAATCCTGCCTGCTGGGATACCTGACAGTCTATGGGGTGACATGCTGCAGCCTCACTGTAGACTGAAACCAAACTTCAAATGTGGAGATGCAGACTCCATTCCTAGGAAATCTGGGGTACAGATACCATACCTAAGAAATTCACAGTGTAGACACAATACCAAGGAAATCTGGGGCTATAAATGCCTTATCTAAGATACCCAGGGATGCAGGCACAATACCTAAGATACTCAGGGGTACAGACACCATACCTAGGAAACCTGGGGTACAGACAAAATACCTAAGATAACCTGGGGTGCAGATGCCATACCTAGGACCAGGGTTACATGGGCCACATCTAGGTATTGGGGGTAGGGGTCAGACACAATACCTACGATATCCAGCGATACAGATGCCATGCCTAGGATATCCAGGGGCACAGACACCATGACAAGGAGAAAGCCCTGTGCTTTTTCCTTGGGGTGTCCATCACTCACTTCCCCACTGGTTAAAGCTCTAATCCCAAAGGGACACAGGCAGGCGTACCGCACTCTGGGGGGCCACTGGACAATCTAACCTCTCCAGGAACTCAAAAGCTCAGCATGACCACCCCTACTCCAGGGTCCCCAGAGCTCGAGGACAGCTAAAAACTCTAACCCATCTATGTACAACTATCTTAGAAAGTGAGGTCAGCAAAGTCCCCCTGGCCAGGCAAGTGCCCTGGACGCTCTCCATGCCTCCCCCTCTGCCCAGAGACACAGCGTGCCAAGGCCACGAGAAGCCAGGGATCATCTGTCATGGAGAAAGAGCTGGTGACATGGCCAGGAGAAAATTACTGACTTCTTATCTGAAATCAAATTCTGTAGAATTATTTTCTATAATTAAAACCACAGATTTCAAAGCTCTTCAGTTTATTCTTGAGATGAAAAGTATACACCCCATCGAAAAGTATCTACCAGCCATTTCTTTCCTTAAGCGTCTCCTTTCCATGGCCACCATCCAAAGGTACCCCCCCCCCCAGTCTATCATTCAACGAAGGCCAACTCAGCTATAAAGAGTCCCACGGGAAAGCAACGGAATGCTTACCTTGGCTTCACATTTCTTGTGGCAGGAATACTTGCAGGCTGGAAAAAAAAGAGAGAGAGAGAGAAAGAATGTGTGTGTGTCAGAGTCTCTACAGCAAGACTTTCTACCTCTCCAAACTCTCTGGATCCTTGACAAAGTCCAGCTTAACACGCCCATAGGCAGCCTCTCCCTGACTTGTGGCACAGCCAGATTTTGGACAGTGGGCAGTGAGAACCTGGTGGGCAAGAGCTGAGTTACAACCATTCCCCGTCAGCAAGAGCAAAACGGCTCAGGTGGGAACGTCTGGGGCGCAGGGCTATGAGCCAAACTAGATCCCTGAGGAAGAAAGGCAGTGAACTTGAGCAGGACAAAGTATCACTGTGTGTCTAGAAAGCACAGCTGATCCCCAACAAGAGAAATTTGAAAAATGCCCCCTAAAAATGAGAATAAAAATGCCTCCATAAGTGACTGGACAGAGCCTTTAAATCAGTGACAAAGCCATGTGTTTGATTTCTCAGAGTTCCCGCTTCCGGGCAACCTAAGATCTGACTGTCAGAATAAATTCATGTCTAAATTCCTACAGGAGACTCCTTCAACAGGGGCCATTGTGTGAATCAAGCGGGTCCTGTGTAGGTTCGGAGGTCCTGACAATGCAGACAGAGAGCTGGAACCAATTCAATTTCACAGGCCTCCCGCCCTCCCAGAGGTGCAGCTGTGATGCTGAGGCAAGAACCTCCCACAGCCCTACTCCCACCCCCACCCCCGCCACCCTGGGCACCCTGAAAGCAGAGGGAGGCTGCGGGACAAGGAGATGCTCAGAAATGAAGCAACGGCGCTGAATAATCCCAGCACAGCCTCCCATGTGAGCTCTGGCACACTCCCTCATCTCCCCCAAGTTTGCCCAAAAGGGCAGCTGTGGGAGGAGGGGAAGAGACCTAGACTGGGGCTTCCCGTCTGGGCCCCTCTACCTGGGCAGTGCCCGTGACCCTGGGCCTCTGTGTTCCCTCACAGAGCTATTGGGGGTCGCATGGAGTCCTGCAAGGCATCCAGTTCTGAAGACCCAGTCCTTACTTACACAGCTGTGTGGGACCCTGAAGAAAACGGCCTCGAAGGCTAAGGTGATGGGTCCCAAATCTCAGCTCTGTGATTTAAGGCCCTGTGGGCTTAATAAACTTTCTACTTCCTATCTGCCACTCTGCTGTCCACAGACTACAAAAATCCCTGAGCTGAGTGGAGGGCTGAATGAAGATCTAAGGCCACTGTCCGAGTGCCTGGCAGTTATTAGAACTCCAGGATTTAAGCATGGTTGTTATCATTACAAGATCTACTTTTTAAATTATCTTTCTATGCCTCTGAGGTTTGTGAGATTATTTGCAAAAATAAATATTTATTCTACATTTCTTCACATGAGTACAACACAGGTGACCAGTGATTTCTGAATCAGGACGGATTTGCCTTTGGAGAAAAAAGGGCTCCCACGTAAGATTAAAATCCCAGACAGAAGCCAGTCCTGGACAGAGGCCAAGAGACAAGGAGAGTTCCTGAGACAAGGAGATGGGTAGCTCCAAGGCCTTTGGCCCCTGGGTGACTGAGAGCCAGAAGGGAGAATTCTCCTGGCCCCGTACATGCCCAGCACCACCTGACTGGACCACAACATCCCGCATAGTCAGCCTTGGAGACGGCCTCAGTGATCCTCACCTTCTAGCCCCCATCACTGTGTGCAGTCCCCTGCCACAGGCAATCAGCAGCCTGTGTGACAAGGTGGCATGGCAGAAGGGATGGTGTGTGATTCCTGTGGCTAATTTAGCGTCACAGCTTCTGCCCTTATCTCCAGGATCACTCACTGTGCAGTGGGCCAGACGTCATGCTGGGAGGTCCACAAGGAGAACAACTGAGGCCTGTCGTCAACAGCCAGTCCCAGCTCCCAGGTCACAGAAATGTGCCACCCGGGAAGAGGGCCACCAGTCCCAGCAAGCCTTCAGCTTCTTCAGAGACCCTAAGACCCTTCAGAGACCTAAGTCTCAAACTGCAAGTTCATAGAAACAGTGAAAAATACACGTAATAAATGTTTGCTGTTGTGCCTTAGACTTAATTCTGGGGGCCATTTGTCATGCAGCAGGAGACAATTAACACAACACACCAACTCACACAGAAGAGGGCAGTGGTCTGTGGAAGGCTGGCAATGGTGTGAGGCATCCATGGTGGACGGCTCCTCGGCCACAGAGAGCCATTCGCCAGCGTAAGGCAAAATCATTAAATTCAATAATCTTAATGAAGTCACAGAAATTGCCCAGTCATTAAGGCTGTGATCGTGGGAGGTAGAGCCACTGCTTCCAACAAGTAGGAAGGCGACCCTGAAAGTTTTATGAATGTGTGGACAAAGACTTTCTACCTGAATGCTGGCAACATGGGGCATCGTCAAGGTAGCAATCCAGCTGTCCACCCTGCTGCAGCCCAGTTCTGGCCAGCACTGCCCCAGGCCCCCATGCAGGACACTTTCCTGTGTGATACCTCATTTGTTCCCCTAAGTAGCCCCTCAGGGAGAATCTTGAGAGCCAAAGTGGTCGCAATGGCCCATGTAGCTGGGTTTCAGCCTGTCTCTGCCTCAAGTCTGGCTTTTCATCTGGCAGTGTGCTCACAACCCATCGAACAGTGTCCCAGCCCAGTTTCAAATCCTGCCACCCACAGGAGAAAACCCCCACCTCCTGTTCCCCTCATGCCCACACTAACCTCAACTCTTTATTTATCCTGTCCTATGCCACCTCCTGGCCTTGATCAGCTGCCTCCATGCCTAGAATTCGCCTCACCCTCTGTGCCAAGGACCCCGCCACTTGTTATAACATCTCAGGGCATTCTCCTCACCCTCTGTGCCCAGGACCCCGCCACTTGTTATAATATCTCAGGGCATGCTCCACATGTCCAGCAAGGGACAATGTCTGTGTGTGCATCACCACATTCTTTCCATAGCAACACTAGCAGCAGAAGCAGACACACAGTGTCTAAGAGCTTTAACCACAAACCCGCACTGTCACCACACCCTAGGAAGGAGCTACTCATCTTTGCCTATTTTACCAATGGGAGGCTGGGGTTTGTGGATGAGACACATCTGGGTACAGACCCTGACCTATTCTAGATCTGCTTTCAGAAGCCCACTCCCAGTGGGGCCACACACAGCAGGGTCCTCGTCACTACCAGGGGACTCTGGGCTGTGAAGACTCTGGCAGGAACGGAAGCCCCCAAAGAGCACTGAGACTCCCCCCCAGAATGCATCCCCAAAGAGCCAGGACCCACGAGACAAAACGCACACGTTCACTTTGACCCCAGAGGCTCCGGCCCACCTCCTTCACCAGCTGGCAGCTTGTCTACTTTGGACTTTCCAATTGTATGAATGGTCCTGTGTTACCCAAAGTAGAGGAGCATTATTCTCAGAAAGTGCAGCAGTTCCTCTAAGGAGTGAAACAGGGGCAGGTTCCAAAATAGAGACTCTCCACCATGCCCAGACAAAAATCAACAGGCAAATCCAACCATTTCTGCGTTGTTCTAAGGCTATGATTCTGCCTCCCCAAACTGACGGACTTAAACTTAGATGGTATAAAACAGTTCTGTAAATATGTTCATCGCATTTCCCAGCACTTCATTCCTTTCACTTATGTAGAAAGAATCCTATTCATCCTAAAGGCAACACGCCTCTCATTAAATAGCAAATCGCGAGCTCCATTATCCCTTCTCTTTTGCTCCCTCAAGGACTTGACAAATTTTTTCCTGCTGAAATCATCCAATCGTCCTCCAAGCTTAAGGACAGAGTCCCTCACATCCTAGGGCTGGGTTTCTCCACTTGTAACAGTTCACTGAGAGGGCTCATAGAACTGCTGGTACATGTACACAGAACAGGGTTGGCATGACGCTCTATCGGGCTGTCATTACCCATTCAAAGTCCCTGCGGATACCCTTTAAATAGATAGATTCTGCTTTTTAAACTCTTCCCTACAGGGTTTCTCTCCATTACATCTTCCCTGCCTTCTGGACGTTGAGCACCCAGGATCCCTCATGATCCAATGCCAGGCTCTTGGGTTTCTGGGACACAGACCTGGTTCTCCAGCCTTCAGGCGACCTTGCGTTCAGGGAATCCTGAGCTCCCCTGCTGAGACCACCCGGCCACCTGCATGGTGCAGCCTGCTTCCTTTCGCCTGTACTGTCCGAGGGTATACCCTGAGACACATTCCCAGCCGGCCCCTGCACCTGCCACCCACACCCAAAACAATTACCCAGAGACACGATTTTGGGAACCATTACGCACTTGTTGCGTAAGAGGAGATTTTAGGAAGTTTTGCTTCTCTGTTGGGTAATACAATTGTCGCTGTCTGCTGCCTCCTTGGGACTCATTTCCACTTCCTCCTCACCCATAGAATTTTATTTAATCCAGCTGTGCCCACTACCCCTGTACGATTTACAGAAAGGTCGCCCCAGGTGTAGGGTGAGATCCTGCTCTTAGAGGGCGTCTGCAGACTTCTAGAGTCCCCAGTCTCTGCCAGAAGGTTGACACAGTCAAAACCAATTTCTGAATTAGGCTAAGGTGTCTCTTGGTTTTGGTCTCACGTTGACATTGGCACCAATGGTACATCAGAGTCCGGCACCTTCACAGGCATGCAGTCAACAATACCAACCTGTACCAGCAGCCATTCTATTCTTAAAAAAAAAAATGTGAGTTTCACTTAAGAATATCCTGAAGAAGCAACACAAATTATTAATTGACTAAATCTTGATCCCTGAATAAACATTGTTTACTGCCCTGTGACAACAAAGGGGGAATGTGTGAGCAGCATGCCTCGCCTAGGAGGCAGGATGGAGTGCTGGGGACAGCCCTGTGGATGTGAGCCGACAGCTAAATTAGTCACTATTTTTAATTGTAAGAACTCCTGAGAAACCAAGTATGGTTATTCACATTGAGTGTTTGTCACTTTCTCAAAAGCAAACAAAGTGAGCCTGTCCTAATAACCCAACGACAACATTCGAGACCCTGAGTGAAAATTAGAATTTTAGAAGACTTGTATCCATCACTAAGAACCTGACAGCCCCCAGAAGTTTTCCATCAAAACCAATAGTGTCATTAACAATGTGGGGGTTTCTTGAGGTTGCATCATGAATCTGTGAACATCTGACTGATCTGCAGCTCAGTCTGCAGACCAACACCTTCCAAACAGCAGGTGCTCAAAGAACAGGACAGGCCAAAGGATTTTAACAGAACTGATAGGGTTTCAGATGCCCCAGTGAACCACAACAGAATACCCACAATACTCTGACAAGGTTACTAAAACTCTTCCTTTTCCAATTATCTACCTGCATGGGGCTGGATTTCTTCAAACTGAACACTATATATAAGACTGAATGCAGAAGGCAGGAGGAGGCCTTAAGCTGAGTAACAGGATAAATAAACAAAAAATGCCACTCTTCTCACTCTTCTGATTTGAAAAATACAGTCACTTTTTTTGTTTGTTTTTTTGCTGCAGTTTTTGGCTGGGGCTGCGTTTGAACCCACCACGTCCGTTATATGGGACTGGCGCCCTACTCCTTGAGCCACAGGCACCGCCCAAAGTACAGTCACTTTTTTCATTTAAAAAAATATTATTTAAATTAACATAAAATTGGTTCATTACTATTGCTTTTATTTACTTACTTACTTAGAGTCAGGGTTGCGCTATGCTGCCAAGGCTGGTCCCCAACTCCTAGGCTCCTGCCTTGGTCTCCCAAAGTGTTGGGTTTAAAGACATGAGACACTTGCATTTAAACGACTTAGATATTTTAAATATTCATTGGTTTCCATTTCTAACATGGCAAATAGTGGTAAATGTAAACCACATCAACAAGGGCTCTTTGGGGTCTCTTTAAGGGCTTAGCAGCAGTTGTCCTGAGACCCACAGTGTGAGGAGGGCTGGCTCACGCCACTGAGGGCAATCCCATTCACACCAACAAAAGGTAAGTGAATTCTCCCAGGGGCTTCTGGAGAAGGCCTCCTACCCCTGTGAATGACACACAAGAAGGAAAGGGACTTCTCTGGATACCACCCACTTACAGGAACCTGGAAAACTCAGGTTCCAAAGCTGAGTCCCGTCCTAGACACGGCCTAGAGCCTGCTGGCCTCCCCAGACAGAAGAAGATGAGGGCCTACAGATGGGAGGGGCGGTCGGAGGGAGCCCCACGAGTCTGCTGCCCGAATGCTGCCATGCCGTTGCCTGTGCTTTACATGCCTCATCCCACCTGCTCCCACAGTGACCTGAGAAAAAGGAGCATTCGAGCACCACTGTCCAACATCAAGCACAGAGCAGAAGCTCCTGCCCTGGGTGACACAGTAGGTTGTGTGACTGCGTGTGACTCAAGGAAGCCAGAATCAGCCAGGCGCCCGGCTCTACATGGGCAGAACGCATCTCACAGGGCAGGACTCAAACACCAGTGAGCCGTACACAGAGGCTCTTCCATGCCTGGTGCAACAGCTGGGGCTCCACACATACTTATCCACAAGAAAACAAACACTTCCCAGGAGCCAAGCCAGGACAAAGGGCGGCTGTCCAGGGGTGGCTGGCAGTTGGGGTCCTGGGTACTCATGTTCCCTCTGGTACCCATTCTGCTGTCCATAATCAGGAACAGAACAGAGTGATATCCAAAATCCCCTTCTGTCATCAAAAAAAAAAAAAAAAGTTTACCTAAGTAATAAAAAGAAAAAATTATGTATTTATGAATAAAATATTACAGGTAGCTACTGAAAAATCATCATCTGTAAAAATTTAATATGTGAAAATGCTTATACCAGGAAAGACTAAAAGATACAAAGTGCTATATGCAGGATGAAACAAACTTTGTAAGGACAGATGCCTGCCTGGGCTCAGCCACAGGAGGGACTGCAGCATGGGAGAGGATTCCGTCACAACCGAGACAGAAATGGGGACCAGGCAACAGAGCCAGAAAAAGGTGTGACTCCATGAAACACATACTAACATGCATTGCAGGTACGTCCACCAGGGAATTGGATTGGAACTGAAAAAACAGAAATGAATTGTGAGGATAAAATGTCCAAGAACATCTCTGTGATGCTGCAGAAAGTAGGTTCTCCAACAAGGAACAAAAACATAAGCTATGTGAAAAGATGGGGAGAGCTGACCAAACCAAACTTGGAAATAAAATTAGACAACAAGCAACGGACTGGGAGATCTGCAACATATGTGGTGGAAAATTAAGAAATGGACATTTTTAGAGGTCAAAAATGGGTAAAAACTCTGATGGATAAAAAAGATTTGGCATTCATAATAGATTCTTAGAAATCAAGAAGAAAAAACTTTTTAAGGAAGCAAGAATTGTAAAGGACAGTTTACCAAATAAACAGAAATGCTGCAGACAGCTTTCCTGAACCTGATTTTGAGGTCCAACCTCCCCTCATCACCAGATGAATGAAAAATATAATAAAAAGGATGTGCCGGGCAGTGCCTGTGGCTCAGTGAGTAGGGCGCTGGCCCCATATACCAAGGGTGGTGGGTTCAAACCCGGCCCCGGGCAAAATGCAACAAAAAAATAGCCGGGCATAGTGGCAGGCGCCTGTAGTCCCAGCTACTCAGGAGGCTGAGGCAAGAGAATTGCCTAAGCCCAGGAGTTGGAGGTTGCTGTGAGCTGTGACACCACGGCACTCTACCCACTCTGCCCAGAGCAATAAAGTGAGACTTTGTCTCTACAAAAAAAAAAAAAGGACGTGCCACTTTTCTTCCATCGCCTTGCAAAAAGCGAAAGCCGCCAAATCTCAAGCGAAAGAGACAATGAGTTTCCAGGCTGCAGACTCCACCACAAAGCACTTCCAGGCAGGGGCTGTCCCTCCTCCAGCCCAGCTTAACCTCGGCATCCAAGTGGGTGTGTGGTGAGCCGCTACTCATGGCTCTTCCTAGACTTGATGGCTCGCAGATCCTGTCTGCCTGCGCTCTCGGCCCCACAGCTGAGGGTCTGCAAACCACACATCAGTTCTCTTGTCAAACGGAGGTTTCCAAAGTCGTGTTTAAGAATCCTGGCTCCCACTACAGCAGTTACAGTCCAGCTGTCTGGCTCACAAATGCCCAACATTTTTATATGTTGTCTTGGAATTGCTATTCTTCAAAATGTCTCTGAGAGCTTGGGGAATCCAGGTCACCATCTTACAGGAAGGCTGCCAGGGTCTTTTATACAATGCTCTATACAGATTGACTAAGTCCTAAACAAGCCCCTTTCAGTCACCCTCTGTTTCTTCTTGCACCTACCTTTGAGTTCACAACCCTTTCTGTGTCCCAATAACAGGCTCTGTGAGACAGGAGGACAGTGACTAACACCGACAAGGAGGACAGTGACTAACAACGACAGCACTGGGCCACCAGACAGGGCCTGTCCAGTGGCTGTGTTCACTGTTTGGCCACGTTGTCCCAATGTTGGCTTGTTTGTCTAAACTGCTACCATGTCCTGGATTCCTAATACAGCACCTGGCACAAAGCAAGCACTCAAAAACACACACCTACCAACCTGCCCTTCTATCTCCAAACCTTTGTCTATTATCACCCAGCATACTATTGTCTGTGATGGGCTCAAAGACTAACACACCATTCTCCCCTTTTTCTCCTAGCCTGGTACTTAATGTTGAGTTAATGAAATGGAATAATCCATTCCCAAATCTTCCTTACAAACTCCTTCCCTCTCACTTTCCCTCTGGCCTCATTTTTGCTTCCTTTCTCAACTGTCATTTACCTTGTGTGCTTTGCTGCAATTGTCCTCCTCAGGCAGCAATGCTTTTTTCTGGGCCCTTCTGTTCCATTCTGTGCTCTCTCCAACTGCACCATTAGATCTAGGCATCTCCTCTCCCAGAGGAGCATGCCTGCTTGGTCTGACCCTGGATCGTCCCAGGATCCACCTTCTTTTAGGGACCTAGTTCCCCCGAACTTCAACTCTCCAGGTTCACCCTACTCACCACCAGAACCACAAAATTCACCTATACCAGTGTGTTCCTCTGTACTATCTGAAATGTGACCAGTCTGAATTTGTCAGAGGGTATCACCAGCAACTAGACTTTATTAAACCACCCAAGGGGACTCAGTGACATGTAGTGAGCCCAGGCTACCCCAGACTCCTCAGTGAAGGTGCAGGCACACCAGCAAGGTTCTGAGCTGTGCAGAGAGAGCACCATGGGACACCTAACCCCAGTGCTCACTATCATGTCCACCTTTTCTGTCCCTCACTTATAACTCAAAAAATAGGGACCAAAGAGACTTAATGTGTTAATGTAACAGTTTCCAAAACATAAAATGTTTTCTTCTAACACTGCTACAAATGACATTTACATTGAAATGGGAGGTTAAAATGTGAAAGTCGGGGACCTGAAAGTCAAGAATGAGCAAGAGAAGGAACAATAGAAAAAATGGCCTGTATCACAGAATCTATGCCAGCCCTTCTCTCCCATCACCATCATGATCTCCATCATGGTGGCCACCATCCCCACCACCATCATCACCATTGTTGCTGCTACTACCTCAACCAACTACACCACCACTCTCCCCAACACCATCAACACCACCACCATCATTACCATCATCCTCACTGTCACCAACAATATCACAATCACTGTCATCATGATCTCCATCACAGTGGCCACCATCATCACCACCATCATCACCGTTGCTGCTGCTACTACCTCCACCAACTACACCATCACTCTCCCCAACACCATCAACAGCACCACCATCATTACCATCATCCTCACTGTCACCAACAATATCACAATCACTG
>CAUYQV010157088.1:0-26953 GCA_963574575.1 Galagoides demidoff | reverse complement strand
AGCACACTTCTCCCAGGCATAGGTAGGCATTAAACTTGGGGATCAGAGGACAAGCCTGCAAGCTAGATTTCATATACCCAGGACTTAATTGTGCTGCTTGGAGGCACAGAGGAGAGATTTGTGAATGAATCTTGGGAGGTGAGGGAGCCCATGTGGGCAGAACCAAAAGGAGAATGCAGTGTGGGTCTGGGTGAGCACCCTTCCCCTCACAGGAAAGCCATGCTTTGTCCAGGGTGGGATCATGGGCAGGACTGTAGGTGAGCTCAGCTAGTTTGGGCTGGTGGCCAGATGCTGGTAGGAGAGCTGCAAGGCAAAGGAAGAGAGAGAAGAACAAAACTGACTCCTGTCTGTCAGACTGTGAACATCAGACTTCCCTTCCCTGATGTTCATACATTTTGGCTTGGGGATGCTGCTTCCACTCCTTCCTGGTGGTTTTCCCCAGAAACCTGAGAATTGACCCTTGACTTCTGCCAAGACAGTTCTCATGTTCACCTTTGTGGAGTGTGAATTCAGGCTTGTTCAACAGAGCCCTGCCCAGCCTTGCTCATCCAACCGCCTCAACTATGGGGGAGAATAAGGAGGCCCCTGAAAGCTCCAGGGTCTCATGCATTGCCTGAGATATCCAAGTGCTTATTATGATCAATTAAAGTTGGTTATAAGTTCTAAAAATCACCAGCAAGATGATCCCTTAAAGGATGTAGATTGTCTGAATGGATTAAAAAAAAAAAAAACACACACCCCCCAACTCAAATATATGTTGTTTTCAAGAAACCTATTCAACTCACAAAAATTCTCACAGACTCAAGATAAAGGGGTGGAAATGCAAATGGAAACCAAAAGCAAGTAGGAGTAGCTGTTCTCATATCAGACAATAGACTTTAAATTCACAAAGATTAAAAGTAACCAGCACATTATACTCCTCCCCTAAATTCAAAGACCTTAACAATTTTTCATTGACTACTTGTCCCATTTCCCATATTATTCTCTTCTTGTATTTTAGTTCTGCTTTTAATCTGCACCTTTAATAATAATTACTATTATGGTTTTCACAATGTCTGCTTAGATTTACATACGTTTACAGTTATTTTGTTCACTTTTGTCCCTTTAATATCTGTTGTTTAATTTTGTTGACATTCCTTTTGTAGTATATTTTATAGTAGTTGAATGAATGAAGTCTTTTTTTTTTTTTTTTACAGTAAATGAAGCGTATATTTTATAGTTCTTCAGTGAGTCCTGTCAGGGTTTTCCCTCTAACTGATCTGCCATAGGAGAGTAAATTTTCAAAAATCCTGTTTATTCCTCAGACCCTTGACCTTGAAGAAAGAAAAGCTCCTTGTGAAGTTGCTGTTGGTTTCCATTCTCATCCTATCAGGGATTAAACACTGACAAGTTACTTACAACAGGAGTTCATGTGTTCTTTGGGATCTAAGTGTCTAGTGCTCTAAGATTGCTTGATGTTCAGAAATTTTCTCCTGTATAATATCCTTTCTCCTCGGCAGCTCCACCCTTTCTTCAGTCTGTCTAAAGCTTATATCTTGCCTACCTAGTGGTGTTCTCTATTTATCCTGCCATTAATGTTTGCATGAGAAAATGAATTCCTTTCAAACTATCCTCACTTTCTTGTATAATTTATATTATTTTTCCTGGAAATACCTGAGAAAGACCTTGCCGAAGATTTTTAGAATGATGGCTCGCAAGAAATACAGGTTATTATAGCAGGTGAGAGAACTAGAATTTGGAGAATGAAGTTAAAGACCACATGGTGTAACTGGAGTTGAGGCCAGTGTGATGGTGAAGTTTATGTGTCAACTTGACTGCCCACTGATGCCCAGATTAAACAGTACTTCTGGGTGTGTCTGTTAGAGGGTTTCTGGATGAAAGCACAGCAGGTTGCCCTCCCCCATATGACTGTGCACTGCTTGGCCTGCACAGGACCTGAATAGAATGTAAACAAAATTTAAACAAAACACAAAGAAGGGAAGAGTTGCCCTCTTTTCCTGCCTCACAGATGGAGCTGGAACATCTCACCTCCTCTACTCTGGCTCTTGGACTGTGATTTACACCACCAGCTCATCTAGTTCTCAAGCCTTTGAACTTGAACTGCCTCCTCAGCTTTTCTGGGTCTCCAGCTGGTGGCAGACTGTGGGACTCTTAATCCATAATCATATGACCAGTTCCTCATAATAAATCTCCTTTTAGATCTAGATCTCTCTCTCTCCTTTGTATCTATGTATCTATCTATCTGTCATCTATGTATGTATGTATTATTTATTTACCTATCTCTGTCATCTATGTATCTCTATCTATCTATCTGTCATCTATCTCTCCCACCTCCTACTAATTCTGTTTCCCTGGAAAACTGTCACTGATACAGGCAGTATATATTTTTCTCAATTTTGAATACTCATTCCTAGTAAAGAGTTAACACTGAGACAAACTAAGAAAGGAGATTTAAAATTAGAGAGTATTAAGCAACATTGTGTGTGAGAGAGAGAGTAAGAGAGAGACAGAAAGTTTCAGACAACGACAGTGACTACAAGTTGAAGAAGAGAGACAGAACAAAGAGGAAATCTTAAGTTGCCAAAGGAAGTGAAAGTGAGATTCGTTTTTTTTTTTAAATGCGAGATACCTAGAAAAGTTGAGAACTGCCTAAATTTTCCACATCAAAGTATATACACCAAGCTAGCACATTTCATTGACTTAGAGAAAGGAAGGAGAGAGGGATGAAAGGAAAGAAAATGACATTTCATGTCAGGCAAGCAATGTGTAATGACTACTGTGAGACAAATCTTCATTATCTTTAAGAACATGAACTATAGACTTCATCCCACGTCAGCCTTCTCTTGTGTGATACACCAGATTGAAGTGTACAGTGTCTAAGACCTTTACAGTGGAAAGGGGCAGGGAGGGCCTAATATCCTAATGCCACTAACATGTGCTTATTGTCTAACGTGGCCATTCCAAGGATCCAACAGCATATGGAATCTATTTGTTCACCAACTTGTGAAATCTGATCTGGTAGATAATGTAGGTTTCATGTTCACCTATGACCTGGAAAAATTTTTAAGAGGTTTAATTCTTAATTCTCTTTTGTTGTAGAGCCTTTTTATTGGATCAAAGCAATTAACATTAGTAAATAAAATGACTGGATCTCATTACCCAGTTTTCTAAAAAGTGACATATTTCCTTTCTCTTTTTCCTTGCATCTGCCACAGAGGAGTTCTAAATGAGATGTTATTTTGGAGATTGAAAGGATAACTGAGCCTAGGAAAGCTTTTGTGGTGATTATGCCTCTATATTTCTGGATGAAAGTGCAGTAGACTGCCTTCCCCAATAGGACTGTGCATCATAATGTTTTTTTGAAAAACAAATGTTTATAGTTCTTTCCTTATCCACTACTAATGGAAAAATAGTATTTTTCATAATATTTACATTCTGAGTTATATTTCATCCTGAGAATTAAAGACATTTTCTAAGCAAAGCAAGTAGCTGTTACTCTTTACATAAGAATAATACATTACACACTTAAATGGTATGCAGTCTCCTCCTCCTTAAATGGTATGCTTATAAAGGGCCAACATTCATGCTCACCCATATTTTCCTTTTAATTCCATTCTTGATTATCTCTGTGTATTTATAAATAGGTAGACTGACAGACATTTTAAAAAGTGAAGTTGTTTTGACAATGCTGTCTCGATTTTGCTTACAGGTCTTCCATTTGTTTCTAAGGACATTTTTAATGTTTTTGTTGTTGTTCTCAAGTTATCTCACCTCCATTTTCTTCACAGTGGTAATTGGTTGTGTTATTGCTTGCTTAATTGGTCTTTTTTATTTCCTCCTGAAAATCCCCATTTTGTTTCTTTGTTTTTTTCTTTTTAATTTATTGAAACCATTCTTCCTTCTCTGTTAGACCCAAATGAAGTATTTTTTTGTTGCTATTTTCATTGAATTCTTTCATAGGAAAAGAATAAACAATTTCATCCTTCTGTGTTTACCTGTAGCTTCAGCAATAATACCAGATCTTATGTTTATGGGAAATTATCCCATCTAGTTAATTGCTCAACTTAATATTTGGCAAATGTATTTGTAAAACTATATTATAATAACTTATTAAAGTTAAAGCATTATATATTCTGTTCATGAAATACATCCCAATGAACTTTCTCGGACAAATCATCCCTCTTTACATTTTCTGATAACCATGAAATAAACCAATGATTCTCTTTAGCATGTATCTTGTCATTCTCCAAGCATTTAATTATTTTTACATGGTTAATGAAATAGATAAGGAATAATATTAATAGGAGGCATGCTGCAATGCATTACAACTCCATACCAAAGCTCTATGTTGAGGAGGGATAGCCTACCATGGATAAGCATCACTGCTAATGAGCAGTAGGCACACATTTCATGTCAGCATAAAAATTAGAGCTTCCTAAGCATAAAGTGATGTGCATTAAATTTGAGTAAAATTAAATAGCTCTTTAACATAAAATGTTAGAAGACATTTATAAAGATGAATCATTGGCAGTAGCAAAATTCGTATTGGTACAAAAGATTGGAAATAGCATGAAAGGTATCAATTATAATGAAACTCGCTCATTCATTCATTCATTCAGAGTGCCTACTATTTGCCAGGCTCTGTGCTGAAGCTAAAAATGATCACCCAATAAACCAGGTTAAATGAAAATGGTGAAATTGGAAATTAGGGTCTTTAAACTAACAGAAAATTACCTATAAAAAGATGGATTAAAATTTAGCTTAAATTTGAAAAATGGGTTCATTTCGAAAGGATAATTGAGCATAGAAAAGCTTTTGCAATCGTCATGCCACTATTTTGTATATGAAGTAAATAGAACATATGGCATTATTAGAGCTCATTCCAGAAAGCCAAAATCAGTAGTAATTGCTCATAGAATATGGTGCTTTCATTATGAACACAGAAATGACCTCCTAAGATGGTGATAAATATCTCTAATATTCCTGAAATCCAAGGGAGTATTCTTGTCTAGTACCAAACCAAAAAGAATATTCATCTGTTTGTTTAACATCATTATTTATGTATATTTCATTCATAAATGTCCAATCAGGTTTTCCCTCCAAAAATTCTAGTTCTTTGTGAGATTCTGTGTGAAACAAAAGGAGTAAATTATGGTTCTGAGCATTTTAACTCACAAACTCACAGCATGTTTCCCATGAGGTTTTTTATTTTTAACATAAAATAGTGTTAACAAAATTTATCACACAACTTATATACAAAATGTCGTCCTACATATAAGGAACGAAAATTGCCACTATTGAAAATATTCAAATGTGATAAAACTTGGAATCCTAAAACTCTAAAATATTGGTTCCAAATATCTTTCAACAAAGACAAAGTTTAGGAGTTTTTCAATTAATAAAAATTGTATAAATAATTTAGAAGCCTATGATCTGAAATCGTTTGCTAAATTGGAATGGAATTTTTATTATCAAACGTCATATATAATCAACATGTGTGTAATTACAGAGATGTTAATTTTCAGGGCTTTTTAAAAATTTTTTACTGATGATATTTGGAAGAAATGGTGATCAATTTCCCTGCTCAGGGTGTTCCGTGTGCCTGTTTTTACTTTGTGAGTCGGTGACACAAACCTGTTTGCTTGCTGCTATCATTTCAAGACCCTGACAGGTAAATGATAAATGGTTAGGATTTATTTTGGATAAAATTTAAAAGAAGCCTTCAAATATAATTCAAAACAAATTCACTAACTTACTAGGATTTTCCAGATCTCACGTCAATTTGAAAAATTTAGTTTAGGTAATCAAAAATGTTGACCTCCACTCTCCGCACACACATATTATTTATTTCTTGTTCTTTTTTTCTTTGCAGTTTTTGGCTGAGGCTGGGTTTGAACCCACCACCTCTAGCATGTGGGGCTGGTGCCCTACTCTTGAACCACAGGTGCCACCTGTATATTATTTATTTCTTACCTGTTTTGTCGCTTCATGTGCACGATCCTTGGCTTCTCTGGCAACTTTCTCAGCTTCATCAATATAGTCCTTAATATTGCTGTAAGCTTTGAAGGCTGCCGTGGCATTGAAGGAGATGTTTTTAGCCTCATCCAGAATTCTGTTGAAATGACCCCAAAAAATAAAATGTGAGAGCATTCCGTGGTATTACAGTGAAGAAGATCCTTGTTGTAACAAACAGGGCTTTCAAATGATCATGATCGATCTAATTATGATAATTCCATATCATCATGAGATACATACTTACTGTATTGTGTCATAGTTTTCCATTTAAACTCATAGTTCTAAATAATTCAGCTGTAAAATACAAACATATCTTAAATACCCATAGCATCCCCCCTAAAGGCCTCCGTAACTATATGGACCAGGCAAGTGTGTGCAGAGAGACGGTCCTTTACATTATTTGTGGAGCAGGTTACAGGTTTCAGAGCATTTGTTATGAAGTATTGGAATTAATTTCCCACGATTTCTCCAGGGTAGGTGCACTTCCTAGGAGGATAAATGAATCTCAGATGAAATGACTTGCTTCAGGTCAGTTGACCAACATGCCCCTAATTAAGGACTTGGAGCCTGGGTCTGCCAACTTCTACTTTACTGTTTCATCTATTGCCCTTCACTCTAACATGGTAAAAGTTCGTTACAAAATTAATCGTGCATTCATATAATGCCCAAGGGCATTAATAAATTAATATTAACTAGGAGAATATAGCTTTGCATGTGGTGTAGATTTATTTGGGAAACATATTCTTGGGGCTAACAGCATTTCTATTATTATGACAATTGAAAAATTGTAGGGGAAGTGTATCAGTTATACCTAGAGGGCTGTTTATAAGTCAAAAATCCCCCTCCCTCTTCTGGCCCATGTAATAATCCCAGCTAGAGTAGGCTGCTATTCCACAGGGGAGTATAGAAGTGTCTCCCTGGAGTTGAAATGAGAAAAAAAGATTTAAAGGCTTTGTATGTAACACATTTTCAAAAGGTACCCTTTTAACGATAAATTGTTTTGATTGCATTAGAAATATAAAAGTGAAATTTGAAGCAGAATGTGTTTATACGTACATTATTTAAAATGCTAATAAGGCAACTGCTGTGCTTTCTAATAAAAAACAGAAGATATTTTTTCTAACTGTAGCCTAGGGCTGTGTTCACTCCCTACCAAGCCATATTTGAATCTACTTTTAACTCACACTTTTGATGCTGCTCCAGTAGAGCTCGGCCCAGACTCTCCTAATTAGGCCCTTCCACAGAAAGGCCATGCAGCTAGTATGTTCATAATTACAGAAATCAAGATCTGAAAGTGATTCTCTACCATTGCTGCTAGTAAAACTCGTGAACAAGTGTCAAAATAACAGATGTCTCCAACAAGTGACATACCCATCCAGGACTGCAGATGAGTCATTCAGCTGAGCCGCATGGCTCTCAGCCTGGGACACCTTCTCAGCAAGCTTCCGGTCCTTTATTTCTTGGGAGAGGTCATCTATTTTATCTTTAAGCTCCTCAGACATAGGAGGCAATTTAGTTTGAATGTCTTCAACATACTGACATGTAGAGAAGAGAGGGCGTTTTGAGCAAGTGGATCTAAACCTCCTTATTTACTAACTTCTCTATGAGACACGATTATACACACTTAGGTTTTTTTTTTTATGAACCATCAAATTTACCAGAATAGTAACAAGACCATTGAGAATAAAATCCATTATTTAATAAAAGAGGTTAGAAAATTTATGAGGATAACTTATACCATGAAGAACCTATCTTTCAAAAAAAATACTATTTCATAGGTATAAATGCATAACTGATCATTAGGAACTTTAGATCATTTGCATTTCTATTACCAAATATCACTCTGTGTAATGCAGTAGACGATACGTTGAGCGCTTCTTTACAGATTTACATTTTTCTCTTAACTAATGTTATATAAATATTGGAGCAGATTGTAAGTGCTGCTCTAGGAAAAAGAAATGTCCTCGTCACTGTGGAATAAAAACAGATTTGTGTTAAGTGTGTGACTACCTTCGCACAAACATTCATGTCCATTGGGCTGGACCTGTAACACCACCAACAGGTAGGCAGTGCTACAACGGAATAATGCAAAGATAACTTTACCTCTTTGAGGAAACTAATACTAGTATTTGCTCATATTACTGCTATTTCTCATTGGTTCCCATTTGTTAGAGCCTCTGTCATTCTTATCTCCTTTAACTTTGGGTTCTACCAAACACTCACATCTATGACTGAGTCCATTTCCTCTACAAGACGTTTGGCCTCATCCAGTATGTCGTTGCCCTCCTTTAAAGTGTTCTCAATTTGTCTCTTGCCACTTGCAACAGCCTCCTTCTTCTCCTGCAATATGAGATGAACAAGATATCAAAATCCCATTTGGGTGAAACCCAATCAAGTTCTTGCATTCCCGACTTTGCTGTGCTGTATGAACAAAAGCGTCATAAACATGGCACATCATCCTGGTGCTGTATACCAGCTGAGAAGGATGCAAACACCCAGCTACTCAGTCCTCCCAGAATTACTCTATTTAGAGCCCTGTACAAGTAATTTCTCCTTCCTATTATGACAAGGCCATCCGAGCAAAGAAAAGTTCTGTGATGATAGCGGAGGAATTAAAACATTTTAAAAGCAGATAGAACATCCATTTTTTAACCAAAATATAAGTGCCAAATATTTATTACTGGACATGTGGTAGTACATTGAGTTACACGGAACTCCATACGGAATTCCAGAATCTATGTAGAAATGAGGACTTTGTGAGCATCTACACAGATGTATTCAATGAGAGTTCTCTGAACTTTAAAAAGTGGGATTTTTAAGAGAACTTAGGAGAAGTAATTTACAAGAAAAAAATAGAAACTATAATAGGGAAGAATAAACCTACTGGGTTATTTCATAAGAAGAGAGTAGATTCTAACTTTTCTTTGGAACTTATAGCTTGTCTCAAACTATGTGAAACTCATTCTTGGCCTAGAAGAGGAAAATCGATGACAGAAATATCGCTATTTGGAACATACCTTTGCCTATTTTATTCTTTATATTTCTGACTCATTCGTTCTCTTCCAATCACCATTTTACCATTAGGTTTATCTAACCAGTTCTGATTTTAAGCTTGGACCACTTATGTTTTTATATAAATAATGATGCCAATTTATATTCACTTAGATCTCAACATGTGCCAGGCAGTTTGTAGGAGTTTCTCCTTCTATTATAACTAGCTCTATGTGTCCTGTGTCCATCACCTTTTAAATGAGTATGGAGTTTAAGTGCTGTGGTCTGCATGTTTGTGCCCCCGTCAAATTCCTATGGTGGAATCCTAACTCCCAGGGTGATAGTTGTAGGAACTGGGGCCTTTGGAAGGTCATTAGGTAAATGAGGCAGAGACCTCATAAATGGGATTCCCGCCATTATACAAGAGACCGGAAGGTGTTCATTCACCCTTCCTCCAGGTGAGCACACAATGAAAAAGTGGTGTCTGAAAACCAGAAAGTGGGCACTCACCAGACACCAAATTTACTATCACCTTGAGCTTGAATTTCTCAGCCTCCAGAACTGTGACAAATAAATTTTGATTGTTTATAAGCCACCCAATTGTTGGTATTTTATTATAGCAGCTTAATGAACTACAAAATTAAATGATTTACCACAGGTCACATAGTACAGTGTAGTTAAGATTTATACCTCATCTACCTGATAGATCTTGGGTCCTAGGCAAGGAAAATGTTAGTGCTCCTATTACAGGAATTACATTGCTTATTTGCACTGGGATAGCGCTAATTCATGCCCTTCTTTCCTTCTGATCACCTGCCTCTATGGTATGTGGCCAGGCACCTGTGTCTGGCGCTGCCTCTGAGCCTTCCTCCCGCAGTCCTTCTCCCATGCACTCTCCCCATTCAGGCTTGCTTCCTCCCTCCATGCTCTGCTCATGGTCACTTCTCCAGCCACCTATCTAAAACAGCACCCACTCCTATCCAAATCATTCCTATATAGTAGGGCACAGTGGTTAAAAGTTACATTCAGGCTGGAATCCCATTCTGCTCACTCATAAGCTTGGAAACCTTGAACATGTAATTTAGCTCACATATGGTGGTTAGTCGTTCAATACTCAAAGTGTGGCCCATTCTCCAACAGCGTAGGCATCACCTGGAAACTTGTTAGCTGTTCACAATCTCAATCCCTTCCCAGGAACTACTGACTTGATCTACATTTTAACTAGAAAGCCAGGTGATTGATAAACACAGTAAAATTAGAGAAAAATGGGCTTAGGACATTTCTGGGCAACAGTTAATGCTGTAATTGTTAATTACTGTAATTAACTTATTTTGTTCTTCTTCTTAGCACTCATTTATCTGAATTATATTCTATAGAGTGGCCAGAAAGTATACGGATACAGATAATATTATTTAATTTTTTTATAGATTGAGCCAGCTCAACAACATTTTCTGGGACTTGCTAAAAGCACAGATTATTTAATGAAAATCAGAGATACCCCAGCATCACAGATGCACATACAGGGACCCGTGGAAAGGCACAGCCTGTTGACCATACCTTGCTGATGAAGGATAAGACAATGATTATAATATGCAATATCTTGGAACTTATCTCCTATTACTTATCAATAAACCATTTATTATGCATGTAGCTTCCAGACATTACAGCCACATTATATGCTTATTTATTGGTTTAATGACTATCTCCTTTACTATAACAAACTCCATAAAAATAGTCTTATATACTATTATCTCTAATACCTAGAAGAATTCTCTTGATAAGTATTTTTCGAATAAATAAATGAAAAGAGAGTCCATTCCTGGGACCTGTGCTGGTGACATTTGGCTTATCTGACTATTCCCATCACTGACTAATTTAGAGAAAGTTTTGATATGTCATTGGCTCTTCGCAGGCAACAAATGTAGGGGCAGTCCTGATGTTCTTGCTTACAAGTCTCAACTTTTACATAACTGGCAACTTTTAGCCCTTGGCTTTCGTATGAACTAATTTAGCGTACAGCAAACACAGAAACCCAAGAGTCTGTTTTTCTACCATGGCTTGTTCGTATTAATGAATCAAGGTAATTTAAGATCCCATCCGAGTGGAAGGGAGGAGAAAATTTCCACATGTGTGTTAAGTGAAGAGCTATATATGTTTTTGTTTCAATAAAGGAGTGAACTAGAACCTTTTGTAAAAGCTCTAATTAAATTGCTTTAAGAAGTCAATTGTCCTGCCAAGATCAAAATGTAGTCTTTCACGCTAAAGCAGAAACGATGATCAGGAGGTTAAGGAGATTTTAAAAGTGGGTAATTTTCAGAGTAGGTACTAATGGGATGTAGCTTTGAACTGAGGAAAGATGAAAATTTGGAGCTCCCAAATATTGATAAAGATACAGAGATAACTTTTTTGTGTGTTTATTAAATTTCTTCATTGAAATAAATCAGTTTTGCCTCATCCCAGACCCTGTTCTCTCCTCTGGGAATGAATGAGAAATAAGACATTTTCCTCCTGGTTTGTTTGAAGGAAGGAGAAAATGGAGACAAATTAATACATAATATATTTTTAAGTGATGATGAGATAAATGCTGTAAAAACAAATAAAGAGAAGGAATGGATACTGGATGCCATAGGATATAAAATGCCTAAAGTAGGAAGCTTAGAGTGATTAAGGAACAAAGAGAAGGCTTAAGTATAACAAAAATTATTCTTCAAATGGATAGTATAAGCATAATTATTAAATGATTCTGTTTGTATATCAAAATTGATTATACTATTTCTACCTGTAACTTACTTAACTGCATCTTAATTTATTCCAGAGTTCTGCAAGTTGAATGCTTTTTTGTTTGTTCTTTTATTTGTTTGTTTTCCTGTGTGTGGTGGATTCTTCAGGAACCTGCAGAGGCTGTCTTTCTGTCTATTCTTTATGTAATGATGTATTCTTTTCTCTCTTTGCGCTTCCTTCTTTCACAAGGTTATGATGGTAGCTTTTGGGACAAGATGGTTCAATACACATCCCTTTGGGTCCTTTGCTTCATGGAATGCTCTTCTCCTGTCTCTGTCTCCATGAGGTCCCAGTTCCCTTAATCCTTCTCTCCATTTCTGGAAATGCCCTTCTAAGCCTGTTCCCTTCTAGAAGGTTCTAACCAAAACCTTCTAAGATCTAGCTCCAAATAATTTCGAGAATCACCTCATCTGCAAACTTTTAAACATTTCCTGAGCTCTCCTCTCGCTTCCAGAGCTCTGGGTTCCTGCTCCTGCTGCTCCGTCCTCTCTTCTAATTTCCCTCAATTTTTACCATGATGCCATCATTTTTGTGAATCTTTTGCTGACTCTCCAAGTCAATATTATCACCATATCACATATATGAAAGGTTAATATCTAAATTTTTAAGCAAAGTGTAAATTCTTTGAGGCCAGGAATCATTCCTACTTATCTTCACATACCCTGGTTATCAATAGCACCTTGATACAGTAGGCGCCTGACTGACTTTTAAATATTATTCCAGCTACTTTCCTAGCCTAATATCACACTATTTTCCAATATAAAACCAATTCTCCAATTTACATAAACTACTCAAAAATTCCCCCAAATGTTATTTTAATCCAGGACTCCAATATTTCAATTGCCTCCGTTAGATTTCAGGATAAAACCCATATTCCTTAGCTTAGTCTCACCGTGCAATTCTCTTATGACCAAAGGTCTGAACTCTGCTTGTCTTTATCTATGGCTTTCTATCCTTCACTCATTCACCTGCAATCTTTATTCCAGTCCCATCCAACCAATGACTTTCCTACCAAAATACCTTTTTTCCTCTATGCCTTTGGCTATGTTTTCCTCTCTTTCTGGAATGTTCTCCC
Source organism: Galagoides demidoff (assembly GCA_963574575.1). Classification (NCBI taxonomy): domain Eukaryota; kingdom Metazoa; phylum Chordata; class Mammalia; order Primates; family Galagidae; genus Galagoides; species Galagoides demidoff. Next base: position 14,091 of record CAUYQV010157088.1, on the reverse strand, counting down.
TTTTCTTCTCCTATGAATAGTGTTTACCTTTTAAGACCTAGGACAAGGGTCATGGATTCTGCAAAGCCCTTCCTAAATCCAGGGGTTATTTGGATGTGTACCTCCTTTGTGTACCTCCATGCTGGCGTACCACGTATACATACAGTGGTTTGGTTGTGTGTACCTCCCACTAAATGTATGTTACTTGAAGTCAGCAGAGATAGTGTCTTATAGTTTATATCTGTGAGCTGAAACAAAATCTTTACCCCTTCAGCTGACTTAATGGCCCTCCTCTTAATGGCGGACCCCAGAAATACCCTAAAGCTGACTTGCTGGCCATGAGAAGGTCTTTCTCATGCCCCATTTCTTCTTAGAGATATTTTCTTCCAACTCCTTACAAAGGCTGAGGCTAAACAAGATAAAGATCAAACCACACCTGTAGGCCATCAATTTACTCAACAGAAAATGTGAGTTTTGGTTAAGTGTCCATTCGCTTGTCTCTGATTAACAGGCATCCTTATGTTAAGTTAAAACATTCCATGCCTTTAGATGAAGCTTCATTCCTTTAACGAATTACAAATCAAAAGAATTTTTAAGCCTACCTACAACCTGTAAGACTCCCTCTCCCTTTGGAAATGTCCCATATTTGGGGGCCAAACCAATATATGTTCTCCATATATTTTCTTAGGGTCTTACGTGTAATTCCTGTCTCCGTGAATGTACAAACTAAACTGTAACCCACTTTCCATGGACGCATTTTCTCAGGACCTCTCGAGGCCATGTGCTCCAGGATGGTCATACACATTTGGTTTCAAATGAACCTCTTTAAACTATTTTACAGAGTTCTGTGTTTGTTTTTTTTTTTTTCCAAAAAAAAAAAATATCAGTGGTACTCAAACTTTAGGCTGCATCTGTATCATTGAAGGGATTTGGAAACTGGTTTCTGGGCCCCACTCTCAGAGTTGTTGAGTTGGTAGCGCTGGGACGGGGCCCCATAATCTGCATTTTTAACAAGTTTCTAAGAGCTACTTGACGAGCATGAGCATTTGATATACTCACTGTCTATGGGCAGCACACCTCCTGAACATGCTAGGGGTTTGATAAACATTTTTAATAGTAAAGTTACACACTTACCATACTAACATACATTTAAAAAATTTGAATTAGGTCTCAATCAAGTTAGGCATCTTCTTCGTGGGCACATGCACAATTGTGTCATTTATTTAAAAACAGCTCACTATTCAATCAAATGTGTACAATGTATCAATTGATCTCAAACATGTATGGGCATCAGATTAACCCAGGGAGAGTTTCCGAATATGGACCCGGGACTGAGCCCCAGATGAGCTGACTCAGACTGTCTGGATGGGAGCCTCACGGGAGCTGTCTAACAAGCGCTCCAGGTGATTTTGTTGTTGCTGTTCAGCCTGTCTGACATTCAACTTGCAACTTTAAATTAGGTTGCTTAGACTTAAGCAACCTTAAATAATCTATGCTTTTTTCATGTAATGTCATTTGTTTATCTATTTTGTCCAGTAAGTTTTTAAGATGCCTTTAGTTAAGCACAGCATACAAAATGAAAATACAAAAAGAACTGCTTAGAACCTCAATACTGATTATATAAACTCAAGGTATTTGTCGGGGTGTTCATGAATGATGGCTCCTTCGCTAAAATTTGAAGGCACGATTTACTGTGCTACATAACTCTTACTGAAATACTTCTCAGATGCTTTATTATACTTTCCACGCAGGTAATTTTAATTTCTGGAACTGTTGCCGTAAATGGAGAGGTGCACATTGGGGTAGTCACACGGCTGGAACGTCACTGAGCCGAGGGCCCAGCAGCCTGTTTCATGAACAGCGTTTTCTCTGGATACTGCTGCATGTCAGGAAGCTCCAGACTGGTTAAGATGAGGTGAGGTGCAACAGTTAAGAAAAAAGTGAACCTCTTTGATCTTCTACTAGAGTGACAAGCCTAAATCCCAGAAAAGGGGCCCCCAAATAAGCTAGTTTTTAAAATTTAATGCATCCTTTTACTTCTTCTTCCAAAGGAAAATGGAGGAAAATGAGTGGATAAAAATTTTCCTTGTTTGTTTTATTCAACTGTCATTGCCATTCGACAAACATTTCTGAGAATATAATATACGTCAGAGAATGTTGGTTTATTGTTGAAGGTGAAATGATGCATTAGAAGAGATATAACATGTCTCTGCTGCTGGCTTCAGGTCTGCTGAAATCAGCTGCTTTGAAAACAGCAAAGGTAGGTTTGTTTCTGGGAGAAAGTTTGTTTTTTAAATACCAAATACAGGTGTGTGTTGTCCAATGTGCTGAGTGTACTCCTAGGAAAGGGATCATTTGTTATACTAAGACTAAGGGATAAAATGAAAAATAAAGACAGAAAAAACATAATGGAGGGATCTGTTTTAGTTCTAGACCTATCAGCTCTTGGAAAAAGCCAGAGACTGTCCGCCATTTCTAGAGGAGGGAATTACCTCATTTGTGAGGGGAAAGGGGGAAAATAACCCAGGTCTGCTCTGTTCACACTGATCCCTTTTAAGACTCCATGCACACATTACAAAGAGTAAAGGAGAATCAAAATTTTCTCAAGCTCTGATCTCTCTCTTTGAAAATGGAGGGAACTTCTAGGATTTTTGGTGGTCAGATATGGGAACGAGGAACAAGTATCATGTGGTATTAGTATTTGAAAATACCTTATATGCTCAGACAAGTATAATGTCCTCATTGTTGAGTTGGGGAGGCTGATGCTTACAGATGTTCATTGACTTGATCAATCTGTAGTTTAGTCAGAGGGACAGTTTCATGGAAACCCAGGTTCCCTGACTCCCAATAAAGAGCTTCTTCCACTGTTCTTAAAGATCTTCAATATTTAAATTAGTTAAATTTTATTTGGTTAGAAATGGTTACAAAGGGCAAACGACAACAGCCATTCCCTGTTCTGCTGCTTAGAAGTCTTCATTCAGCACAGTCCTTCCTGATCTTGGTGAATGGGCATCAGCTTGGTTGGTCCAGCCATGCTCCCCACGGCCCCCTCCCTGAGATTGTGATGAAAGTGCCCCCAGGCTTACCTCCAAAGCTGTCATGTTCTTCTGGTTGGACGCAGACAAGCGATTGGCTTCTCTGATTTTATCCGTGGCTTCTCTCAATAGGTCCCAAGCATCGTCGAGTTTGTTTTTGTAGTCAGCCAGTTTCTCCTGGAGAGCCTTCTCCTTGTCTTCATTTTTCTCCCTGGGCTCTCCAAACAACCTCTTGACCTTCTTCAGAAGGCTTTCTGCAGCTCTGCAGAACCCCCAGGCCAATCACACACAGTAAGCACATGTCACTGCCTCAAGGTTCCTTGGTATTAAACTGTGTTATAAAGACATGCTAAGGGGAGCAGAATGGAAACCGAAGAAAACCCGCAGATGCACTACGTACTAAGTCAAGGTAAAAACTTGTATGTGCAGCTGGCAAGACCACTGAAAATTAAAGCAAAAAAGATTTAAAAATCATTTACATGTATTAGTAAGACAACAATCTGTGTTGGAAAGGGTCTCATGTCATTCTCAAAGTGTAGCTAATGAAATGAATCTGATAATTCACTTCACACATCTAAGCAACGAAACCTACCACTGTCACCAGAATGACACATTTGGTGAATGTGGAGGATGTATGTTTGAATGTAAGGGATAAATACTGATACGCTTGCTTAGGACCTGTGAGCAGAATGCTGTGGTCTTGCCATGCCAGTATAATTTCATTATTTTGGTTTCCGTTTCTTTTTTCTCTCACTGATCTTTGAGTTTCTTGGGTTTAACTTACCTACTTATCTAAAAGTGATAATATCTCAGCCCTTAAGAATGGCTGAATACTTGAAAAAAACAGCAGTTCTAACATGCATCAGAATCTCCTGAAGGGCTTGTTAAAACACAGATTGCGGGTCCCATCCCCCAAGCTTTTCACTCAGGAGGTCTGGGAAGGTTTTGGTAATTTGTATTTCTAACTAGTTCTCGGGTATTGTTGATATTACTGGTTTAGTACATATAGTATTCCTTAAGTATTAATAACACTATCACCTTGAAGTTAGCTGCCCATGAATGTAAAAATGTATCTATTTTACTGAGTGTGTCATCATAAATGTTCTTTAGCACTGGTGAAATGCTAAATCACTTTTCACAACCCTCAAATTCCCAACCCTTATTTCAAAGTATTAGGTGTTTATTAGTTGATAACTCTTCCTTTCAGCATTTCTTTTTTTTTTTTTTTGGCCAAGGCTGGGTTTGAACCCACCACCTCTGGCATACGGGGCTGGCGCACTATTCCACTGAGCCATAGGCATCACCCCTCAGCATTTCTTAAGATGATAAAATGTATAGGCTGACCTATACATAGAGGGTAACATTGTAACTATCCCAAGGTATTTTTATTAAAGCAAAAGTTTACTGATAGTTTAGACATCTCTAATGCAGGTGATAAATAAAGCAAGCCCATTAGCCTACAGAAGGGTTAGAACCAGAAAGGGTCACTGATCTGAATATTTACATAAGCAAGCATACACTTTTGATTCATTTTAGGGCAAGATAAAGTATAAATAAACAAGTAAATGAAAACAAATAAATAGCAAACCTCTCCAGGTGGGAGAAACAGAGTATCTCTTACTCACATGTGTGATGGCAATTAAGAAAACTGCAGATTATTTGGCAATCTTAGTTCCCCAAATGAAAAAGTGGCAGAGCATCTACTCACACCAGCTCATCTTCTGCAACTTCCTTCTGTGGATCTAGATTTTTCTGCCTCAGTTCTTTCATCATCTGATCAATCTCCTTCTGAAGCCCTTGCAAATTTCTCTCAAAGTCTTTGTCTTGCGCTCCTAGAGTTTCATTTAGTTTTATAGCTTTTTCATTTACAGCTGCAGGGGGTAAAACAAATTTTGTAAATTAGTGAACAAAAAATGCCACATTCATACAGGGCATTCAGCATCTGCTCTATCCCACCATTTCCAAATGAAATGTATTCTGCTACGGGTGTTCCTGCTGGGAGACAGAGAGGCAGGCAAGACAGGAAGAATTCAGTAACAAACAGGAAAATGCGACAGATTTCTCTGTATTATGTATTATATTTCTTGCGGGGGGGGGGGGGGGCCCAGTAATTAAAGCCCGGCGTTTCTCACTTTGAAAGGAACAAAACACAAACAATGAATGAAGTGGGTCAAACCCTATTCAGGTGAGAGGCAAAAAATTCAATGTACAGCATAACACTTGGAAGCTGAAAACACAAGGTCTGCATTGCTAAGAGTCATACTTGGTCAACTTTAAAATACTGAGTATGGAAATCCTCTCAGTGATGAGATCTCAGAAAAGGAACCCATCCTTGCATTTCCACACTGTTCTCCTGAGTTCATGTTTTGGAAAAGGAATGAGGAAAAGAGCAGTGGTCTAGGGACAAGGGTTATAAATTAGGCTTCAAAGATACCTCCCAGCAACAGCAGCCGTGGAAAGAGCCTGTGTTTATTATGCATTAAATGGGGTTTCAAACTGTGCTCTTTGGAATCTTAGTGTTCTCCGGGTGCTTCAGGTACTACAAATGATGTCTGTTCTGCCAAGAATTTGTTTTATAGGCTGGTGTTCTGGGCAAGATTTCATCTGAGGAAAGAATTCTTTGTCAAATAAAAGTTTGAAAAACTGGTGAACTGAAACATTTATAGAGTTCTACTATTAGTTTTAGACTAAAGTTTCCTGGAATGTGTTCCATGGGACATTTATTTAGTGAGTGAAAGAGGGATGCTTTCTCAAACTCTTCTCTGCTGAACACATATTTCTACAATACTACATATGAAAACTTTTGGGATGAGGTGTCTGAGATGGTCAAGGGACTGCTCTTCTATTCAAGGGTGCATCTGAAGATCTCTTTAAGACATAAAGAATCCTGCAAATACATTTCTGTTCTTGGAGAGATTTTTCTGGTTTGCACTGCTCAGAGCTCTGGTAATAGGTGGACAGAGGCCAGCAGAGGGTCCAGAGTGTGGTGTGAAATGGTGGGTTAGTACAGTGATCCTGAAATGGGTCCCTGTAAACAGAATCGGTATCATCGGCTCAGCGCCTGTGGCTCAATCGGCTAAGGCGCCAGCGACATGCACCTAAGGTGGCGGGTTTGAATCCCCAGCCCAGGCCTGCCAAACAACTATGATGGCTGCAACCAAAAAATGGCCGGCACTATGGCAGGCGCCTGTAGTCCCAGCTACTTGAGAGGCTGAGGCAGGAGACTCGCTTGAGCCCAGGAGTTGGAGGTTGCTGTGAGCTGCGATGCCATGGCACTCTACCCAGGGGGATAGCTTGAGGCTCTGTCTCAAAAAAAAAAAAAAAATCGGTGTCATCTTGGAGCTTGTTAGAAATGCAGATTCTCAGGCTTTGCCACACACCTACTGATTCAGGAATTCTGGGCATGGGGACCATCAAGGCTTTAACAAGCCCCCAAGAAGTATCTGCTGTATAATAGGTTTGGGAAACACTGGACCAGCAAAAGAAATTGTTTCAGTCTCTACGCTTTCCACAAGACATCTTTATAATATTCTTTTATCATAAATGTCTTTGGTCAAACACTTGGTGCAGTCAGTACCTTATTCCTGATAGCCATTGGTATAGATTGGATGTTTATGGTCCCCTAATCCTTACATTAAAACCCAATTCCCAATGCAATGTTGTTAAGAGCTGGCGCTTTGGGGAGGAGATTAAATCATGAGGGTAGGAACCATCGCCCCTCCCGCCATGTGAGGTTATGGGGAGAAGACAGGCAGCTGAGAACCAGGAAGCCGCTCCTCACCACCCCTCCAACCTGCCCACACCTGACCTGGGACGCAGTCTACAGAAGTGTGATTAGCACATTTCAGCTATTGTAAGCCACCTCGTCTGCATGAGTTTTGTTATAGCAACCCACATGGCTAAGAAAGCCATAGATTAATGTGTAGAAAAATATGAATCAAGACATTTCAACGAGCAAACGTGGCCATTCCTTCCCTGTGCTAGAATTCTTGTTCAGATGTGATATTCCTAGAAGTTAGTGAGGGTGACTCTTTCTGAGTCCACTGCCTAACAGTTGTACCTACTTATGCCAAAGAACCTTCCGCTATTGCTAGTAAGATATCACCCAGGCTGGGCCACATGTGTTACTGTACCAGAGTGACCCTGGGCTGATCTATTGAAAGCTCCCTGGTCTAGCGAACTATGTGGGAAGCATGCTAGAGTGCCAATGATTAAATGTAAGAACTTTCTGCTTAGATTTCAAGAAAAGCGTACTGTGTTTGGCGATCCTTAGATTTTAGCCATATTCCTTAGTCTGACTGCATGACTGCTATACCGTTGATTTTAACGGATTGTAGTATGTAACTACTGACGGCGTTTGTAGTCACTGGTTTATTTAATACAAGTGATAATCCTACTTCCTAGCCTGCCAAAGCTGTATGTTTTCCCTTTATTAAATAAATTTATGTATTTACATGTTCACTTTAATATATGTGTATGTACGGGACCGTGTGTATAATATATATTATATATGTATTATGTGTGTGTTATATATATTATGCTTTAAAAAGTTGTCTTTTGAAATTTGATCTAATTTAGGCCCTGGGCCCAGGAAGTTTTGAGGAAGGGACGAATGAGAGAATCTCACTGTTTACTCCTCTCGTGGTTTGGTCTCAAAGCTAAACTTGTGCAGAGAAGAATTGGGTGGAAAAAGAATGACAGCCAAGAAAAGGCAAAGCCAAAGAGAGTTGTTTCTTTTGGAATGCACGCATCATCTCCTTTAAATTAAAATAATGGGTAAACAACTAGAAGAATTATTCGGGTACATAAAATAGCTTCAGTAAAATGACAGTGTATTAACAAAGAAAGCCCTTCATTTTAATAGAAGGGGTTTAAGTGCTCTGGTGCTTCTATAGATGGATTTGGAATTTCTCTGAGTATTTTTAAACTAAAAATGAATATGTTAATCTTTCATTCAAAGGTATACATTATCACTTCAGTATATTTTCTTTTCTACACTATTTAAGATAATTGTAAAATAAATATATCTTTTGAATTCATTCATTTATTTCTACCTTATTTCAAGTGGAGATTTAAGGTAATTTTCAAATATCTTTAAAATGAGATCACATTACCATAAAAGGAAATGGGAATAAAGGTAATAAAAGTTTCTTTTCTTTTTTTTTTTTTTTTTTGAGACAGAAATTTATTATGTCACCCTTGGTAGAGTACTGTGGTGTCACAGCTCACAGCAACCTCAAACTCTTGAGCTTAAGCAATTCTCTTGCCTCTACCTCCCAAGTAGCTGGGATTACAGGCGCCCATCACAACACCTGACTATTTTGTTGCTGTTGCAGGCCTGGGCTGGGTTCGAACCCACCAGTCTTGGTGTAGGTGGCCAGTGCCCTACTCACTGAGCTACGGGCTCCACAAGGTAAAAAATAATTACTCTAAATCAGGGAAAGAAGAACTAGACAGAAAAGCTCATCTCCAAGTTCGGTGTAGTACATTGTATGTCTAGCCCTAAGCATGTCAGCGGCCAGTGCACATATGTGTATCAGGACAGAGAAAGGATGTTCTTAAGTGACATAACAGTGTCTGTAAAAGAAAAAAGAAAGTAATTCCTCAGGACTATTTTTCATACAAAAATCTGAAAACACAAATCCTATGATGGGTTAATTTATCAAGCATGAAAAATGCTGCCTTGACCTGAAAAACGGGAAGAAAGGGTGTCTATGCCTGGCGTTAAGTAAGTCCTATCATAGGTCATGACATGAAAACTAAACACTCACTAATTCTAGTAATGCATAGAATAAATACAGTTTAATCATGATCTAATCAGGACTCACAGCACAGTAGATTCTATACAATTATAGTGAGATAAGAAACCCTTAGATAAATAGAAGTTGATTATCTATGAAGAGGCCATAACTTACAATGAAGATTAGGTGAGTATTCTATCTACCTAAACATAAAACTGAAATACACAAACGTGAGCCCTCAGCGTTCACTTTCGTTATAGCAATTTCTTGCAAATAACACAGTGTAAAAGTAGTGGTGTTTATATCCTGTTACCATAGTTTTGAGGGGGAAACTAGGTGTCAAAAGCCGAGTGTGGTGGCAGGCTTCTGTTGTTCCAGCTACTCTGCAGGCAGGCTGAGGCAAGAGGATGGCTTGTGCCCAAGAGCTATGACGCCACAGCACCCTACCTAAGGAGACAGAGTGAGACTTTGTCTCAAAAACAAATAAAGAAATAAATTTAAAGAGTTGGATGAATTTTACCAAATAGAGCCTGCTGGCAAAGGTGAGTAGTTTTCCTATTTTCCTCAGGTACAATTATCCCACAGTGAACTTGAATTAGAAAAAAGTGCTCCACCTTCATACACATAAGCAGACTACTCGATCAGGGCATGATTCAGAGACACCTTTGGTAATTGGGAAACTTTTTCTCTGGTGGGTAAACCGTGGCTGTAGATGGTGAGTCATATCCGTGTGAAATGTCATTTCTACTCTGTCCTCCTGCCAGTGCCTTTATGTAGTGCACAAACTGTACACAAGGGCCCTTGGTATGGGGCGAGGTTGGGGGGATATCCATACTGGCCAATGGGGTAACTGTAAATATGCTTTCCTCTGTGTGGGAGATACAGAGAAGGCCGACAGCTCTGATGCTGGAGTGTATTAAACATGGATTAGCATTTATTCTCACATATTCAGACAGCAGAACCTCCATAGTTGATCACTACCCTACACCCACCACCTCCCTAAGTTGAGGAGGTTCATTAATGAACAGATGTCCATTAATTTTCACAGACCAGACATGCACAATACACTGTACATATTGGTACAGCGGGCCAAGGTCCTTATGTTGACCTTCTCCGTATGTTAACCAGTTTGTTTCAGTCCCTTGGGCAGTCACCTTACTTACAGAGGTTCTACTGTATTGGACAGAATGATTTAAAAATGAGTCTCCAGAATAGGCTCCTGGGTGTTGAGTGTTTGAGACTCCAGGTGGAAAGAAAAGGAAAGTTCTGGAGTGCTGACTAGTGACTCCAGGGTCCACCCACAGTGAAGCTGCTCCGCCTGCAATGGGCTTTGTTTCTACTGGTGCTGTTTGTGGGTGTTATTATTGTTTGTGTCATTTCTAGTTCTGAGAACAAAAAGAGGCGTGGATATGTCATATACCCTACACAACATAGAGGGGGAGAATTTCAAGTCGCATACATAGAAAATAACACACAACAACTTCATCTGGCAGATCATAAACTACAGTGAGTTAACAGATTTTTCCAGAAGTATTTTTTCTTTCAGATCCTCATACACTTTGCCTCAGATCAGGCCACAGATTGAAACTCTGGTGCTTCTTGCAACAGAGAATCTCCAGGAGTTTCTGTCTCTTTTTGGCCAGTGATGCCTAGAGATTATCAGTCAGAATCTGCCTCGAAGTTTATTTCATAGCCTTATTTATTTGACTAGATTACAGAGTATCTAGAATGCATAATATCGCAGAGCGATAAAAATGTTTTACTTTTTGAAGCACAAAAAGCCTTCACTTTTTCCTACTTTCTAAACATGCATACGTGTTTGTTATGTTGTAAATAGTTAATAAAGACCTAGAAGGGATTATCTGTTTTAAGAGTTTCTCATTTGGGCTTTTGCCAAAAAATGGCCTCCACTTTAATTCTCAGTCGTATTGGTAGATGCCAAGATCTAAGTCCTAGAGAACTGTGGTAAAGGAGCCAATGCAGATCCCAAGCAACAGATGTTCATTAAAAACCAGCACTAAATATTTGCAAGTCATTTTGAGAAACTAAAGAGCTGCTCTAATGTACCAAGTGGAATGATCAAATTAGCTTTTTAAAAAATTAAAAATCTTTTAAATAGCCTCGAATATAAACAGTAGCAAAGCAGACGTTTCCAACTGAAGCTATTTAATCATCATAGCATTCCTTAAGAATTGACGGTCGCTCTGTGCTCATAATCACTAATGCACTGACTGTTGGCACTAATTTAACATCGTAGGTTGTAGGTCCTCAGCAGATAATGACCTTGAATGTCTTAAGCAAAATACGCTTTGAAACTCAGCTCTTGAATTTAGAAACGTCAGCTCTTAGAAGAGAAATTCCAATCTTATGTAACCTTTCTCACCATTTTTCTGTTGGGAGAGATCATTATTACAACATGATTTTTCTGATACCTTCGGCGTCCCGGGCAAGCTCCTTCATGAATTCTCCTAAGGACTTTGCTCTTGCGTTGGTCCTCTCAGCATCTTGTCCAGTTTGCTCGCCATCTGCTGTCACTTTGGTAGCCTAATGATCCAAATTGGGGAAAAGCCTAATTAATAGAGGCAATGAAGCTACAGCTAGCTAAGCTCCCACTGGCTACATTTTCTTTCAAATATTACTTTGAGCCAAAGGCAATCGATGAATTATTGATCAGCTGTACTGGAAATGACGCCCTGTGCTCAAGTATACAATTAAACTTTATTACTTCTTCCATTAAATGGAAATCAAAGAGCTGTATTTGGTCTTTTTTAAATCGTCATTATATGTGATGGCAAAGGAGAAGCGATAAAGCCCAATTATTTTGGAAACATCTTTAAGGCACTGTTGCCAAAAGTCCTTAATGGAATCTTCAGCCTCCACATGTTGCAGTTTCGTCCATATTTTATTTACTGAAAGAGTGTGGAGTGTAGCAGTGATCTCTAGAGGGAGGAACAGGCAGTCTGTCTCAATAAGCTTGATCCTATGGATTTGGTTTAGATCAATACGTTAATTAAAGAAACAAAAGGGGGAAATGCTTAGCCACTCAGTAGTAAGTGCTTGCTTTATAACACTTTAAAGATGCCAGTAAAACGTCAAGGGAGAATAAATGCCAATTTATCTTCCATGACATCACTGGAAAGAGAGCTGTGAATCATATACTATTGTCAACAAAATGAAACAGAACCCCCAACACAGCCCCACGTCCCAAAGCATATCCTCATACACATTTGCCTTTATTCACGTTGACAATACCATATTACATAGTGGAATGCATGTAATGTGTGTTCACGATGAGGACATACTATGTTTAGTCAAATAACAGTGGTGTGCGTAACATTCAATGTTTCTTTAAAAGCCACAAGCACCCCGAAATAGGTTTCTATTTCATTTTTCTATGTGTATGCATATGGTAATAATATGTCTTCTTCTCTTTTACTAAAAAGATGTGGACAATCTAACTACCGATAATAAAACAGGGAATCACAACCGGTCTCAGTATAATTTTGAATAAGGTCCAAGTTGGCAGAGTATTAACACTCTACAATCTTGTACCAGAGTGCCTGCATACTAAGCATGACCAGAGAATTAATTTTTTTTAATGTACATAAGTGGATTTTAAATAGAACTAAATGTCTGGCCAGCACTGAACATGGTTAAGAGATGCTACAGGAATTGTACTGTATTTTGTGATTTCCCAAGGGCAGTAAAAGGTTTAATTCATGAGAGTTTTCAAGGTTTTGCATAAAGGTAGAATATAAAGTCCAACTATTATCATCTAATTTCTCCACTTCTAAGTGTTAACAGCATAAATAGAAGGCTGAACAGATAAGAATCCATTTGAAAATTTATTTAAAAGTTTCTTCTTTATAGATTGCAGTCTATATAGGATGATTTGAGGAGGATTAATGAGTATTTTCTTACAGTCTGGATTTACTCTTCTAAAATATTAATAGTGGAATTATTTTCACTTTTAGACTTTTAAAAATTCCTTTTGGAAACAACTGCGTGCAGGCCCTAAGTTATTGAAATCCCTATTTTTTTGGAGAGCATTGCAATTATGTCCTACTAATTTTCTTAGACCTGATTCTCTGTATATGTTTGCATTCAAGGCTCAGATGCATCTAGCGACTTTCAACACACATATTTTTTTTTTAAATGCTACTTCTGAATGATCAGCTAAGTTCAACTACTTATGATGTGAACAACCTAAACTTCTTCAGTTGTTTTTTAATCTGAACTTGACTGTGCTCCATGATTAGCACTCCTGTTTTTGCACATCACAGAGCACCACACTAAGAAACTTTATTAACTTCATGGTCATCTTCTAATGTCTTAAGAATTAATGTAACAACATCAGCATTGCCTACTATACAGAAAGTGTAATTATGATTTGAACAGAAAATTTATTGTTTGCTTTATCAATATCTTTTCTATATTACCAAAGGTTTATAATTTACATTCGTATTCCATCATGAAGTGAACCAATTCTTATTAGTAACTCAAAGAATCTGTTTTAAAGCAAGTATTTATGGATACTCTGCCTCTTGTAAACTCAGGATAATCAAGGCAGTATTCATCCTCTTGGCTTTTCCTGCTCACCTATTGCACTGATGTGGTCATGAGCAATCGTCATCATGAACAAACAGTTTATTCTTAGTACTGATTATATGACTAATTCAATGTTATGATGTCAAGAATCCTATGCACCCCTGTGATGAGAAACCAGTTCAAAAATTCATCACTAATACCCTATCCAATCAACCTTCCTGGCTCCCTTTAAGTACTTAAAATATGGCAAAGTCTTGCCCTCTTAGGACCTTCTGGTATCCTGTTGTTTTCACCTGCATTGAGCTTCTTCTCAATACTTTCAGAGACTGGGTTCTTGTCATCCATCAGATTTCAATTTAGCTATTTCTTCTCAGTGCGGCCTTTCCCTGGGTACCTGTCTTGGTTTCTTTCTTTCTTTTTTTTTTTTTTTTTTTGCAGTTTTTTGCCAGGGCTGAGTTTGATTTTTAACCCACCACCTCTGGCATACAGGGCTGGCGTCCCACTCCTTTGAGTCACAGGCACTGCCCACCTGTCTTGGTTTCTACAGCAGAACACTTCCTCCATAGCACCTTATATTTTAGAATTTCTTATTTAGCTGTAATAAATAATAAGTAATTGGCTTACTCATCCATTGACTACCTTCCCATCTGAAAGGAAGAGTGAAAACTTGGGCAGTTTTATTCATCATTTTATATCTACCTCCTAGCATGATGTCTGATGCACAGCAAGTATCTTCTGAATGTTCTACACACATGACTAAGCAACAATTTTCCTAACCCATGTTGCCA
>CAUYQV010157085.1:0-15419 GCA_963574575.1 Galagoides demidoff | reverse complement strand
GAATTCTAACAACTGATCAACAATGTGAACTTTGATAAGCAGTTCTTGATAATCAGTTCTCAACAATTATTTGTTATTATTAAAGTTTAACATTATAAAATTAACAAAAATAATATAAAACTCATATCCTGGTGAAATAGCCATATGGCAGCCAAAAACTGTATATTCCCTTTCTGTTCTCCCACTATTCCCTAGCTTGTTGTGCATTTTTTCCAAAAATCGGGACTTTTAAAAAATGCCATGGGACGGGGGACAAAGTTTTAAAAATTTAAAATGCCGCAGGACGGGGGACAAAGTGTTAAAAATTGGGACTGTCCCGCCAAAAGCAAGACGTCTGGTCACATTAGACTATAAATGAGACATTATTCTAGAATTTCTACAACCACGACCACCAACACTTGTGAATTGAGTCTGTCTTTTGCTGTCAATTTGCTTTGAGGATCTTTTTTAGAAGTTAAATGTATTTTTGTGGAGGCTGAAATTAGTCACTTGGTCATATTTGTGATATGAGTTACATTAGAATAAAGGTCTAAAAGGGTAGTATGTGGTTCCTACATAAATTGCACAAAAGTAAAATGTATGGTGTGAATGGCCATGGATACTAGTATTTACAGCTGCAAGTGATTTTGTTTTAGTCTTTTGTTTGATTTGGATTTGGGATTTTCTTTTCATAATCTGACACCAAATGTGAGTTGTGTGTGTGCATGTTCATGTTATTTTGAAATTTTTAATAAGAGTCCCATATGATGTTGAGTTAATCAAATGTAAATACACACACATACACTTTACCCATTTAGGGAAAGTATGCTGGCTTTTTTTTCTTTCTTTGTTCAGAAAATTGAGAAATTGGCAGAATCTTTAACTTGTCACCTGGCAGTATTGCAATTTTCAGGTAAGAAGGGAAGCCAAATTGGTTGAAAGTTGTTTGAGGTTTTTTTTTTTTTTTTCAGTTTTAAATCATGAAAATCATGTAGTTGAGTGTGCACATTTGACCATTTTCTGCTTAATTTTTGAAGATGTTTATTGGCGCTGCCAGAGGTAGTTAAAGCTTCCTGGTAAAGTCATGTACAAGCCAAGGGAAAATGTGAGGATTCATGGCCAATATCTCTATGCTGTTTATGTTAGAATGATGTAGTTTTAATTGTTTTAGAAGTATTTATTGGAGAAATATGAAATGTGATTTATCTGAGCTTCATAAATCCATTTTTTGTGTGTGTGAGACAGAGTCTCATTTTGTCATCCTCTGTAGAGCACTGTGAAATCATAGCTCACAGCAACTTCAAACTCTTGGGCTTATGTGATTCTCTTGCCTCAGCCTCCTGAGTAGCTGGGACTTACAAGCACCTGCCACAATGCCTGGCTATTTTTTAATATTCTTGCTCTGGCTCAGGCTGGTCTTGAACCTGTGAACTCAGGCAATCCATCTGCCTTGGCCTCCCAAGTGCTCGGATTACTGGCATGACCCAGCACATCTGGCCTTCATAAATCCATCTTAATCATAAATGTATCAACACAGACTCAGGTTTGGAGATCCAAATCAGACATGTTCACAGGCCTGGGCTTTCCCCCTGAATCCCTGGAACATTCATAGTGCCTGAGACATCGTAAGAACCAGACAGCTCTGAGAATGAGTTTTCTCTTTTAAAATCCTCGAGGCTTTGAAATTTTCTTCATAATGAGGGAGGATTCATTAAGAAAGCCATTTCGTTTTTAAACTGTTTGGATTGAAGCACAAACATCTGGGAATTTATTTAAATATTCTGGTTCTCTAAATTACCCACTTCCTGGGCATATATTTTACTTATTTTTCCGAGGGAAATAAATTTTCAATTCATATTTTCCCAGTTCAGCTGTGTTTGGTTCCTCCTTTTAGCATGCAGGTTGCTTGGTATTTAAGGATACAGGATGCATCGTAAAAGCTATGATGTGACTAGGGTGAATATTGTCAAGTGTGAGGGGCAAAGTGATTTTTGTATATGGAACACATTTCAATTACATTATTGCCTATTCCTCTTAAATTATAAAAAGAAGAAAGTGGCTAAAAATAGCCACTAAAAATAATTAAGCAACAATATTTACTCAATACTTGAATTAAGCAAAACTGTCATCCTCTTTCTCCTTTTCAGGACTTAATTCTTCTTTTTAACTTCAGAGGTCATGCCTCCTTTCTCTCCATCACCCTGTGATGTCTTTTTTTTTTTTTTTTTTTTTGAGACAGAGTCTCACTATGTTGCCTTAGGTAGAATGCCATGGCATCACAGCTCACAGCAACTTCCAACTCTTGGGCTTAAGCAATTCTCTTACCTCAGCCTCCCAAGTAGCTGGGACTACAGGTGCCCACCACAACACCCAGCTATTTTTTGTTGCAGTTGTCATTGTTGTTTAGTTGGCCCAGACTGTTGTTTATGTGGCTGGCACTGTAACCACAGTGCTATGGGCACTGAGCCACAGTGCCTTGTCTTAAAGGATGAGAATGTCTATGTGGTACAAAGAGGTGGGCAGTGGTCAGAACATTCCAGAACATGCAAAATAAGAGAAACCAACTTGATTACTGCACTTATAACAGAGTTTATGTTTATTTTGGGATGGATGTGATATGAAAATTTGGGGAAGGATATGATGTGAAAATTTGGACTTTTTTTTTTTTTTTGAGACAGAGTCTCACTTTGTCACCCTGGGTATTGCTGTGGTGTCACAGCTCACAACAACTTCAAAGTTTTGGGCTCAAGTCATTCTCTTGCCTCAGCC
Organism: Galagoides demidoff; assembly: GCA_963574575.1. Taxonomy (NCBI): domain Eukaryota; kingdom Metazoa; phylum Chordata; class Mammalia; order Primates; family Galagidae; genus Galagoides; species Galagoides demidoff. The sequence goes on along the minus strand of CAUYQV010157085.1, from coordinate 12,671 downwards.
TTCCTAGTAGCTGGGACTACAGGCACCCACCACAGTGCCCAGCTATTTTTAGAGATAAAGTCTCACTCTGGCTCAGGCTGGCCTTGAACCTGTGAGCTCAGGCAGTCCACCCAAAATACTTGGATTACAGGCATGAGCCACCGCTCCTGGCCTAAATTTGGATATTATTAAATATTTCAGTATGTGGTATCAGATGGTGAGATCCCGCAGGACTGACAGCTTCCTGGATTGTTAGAGTAGCTCAGTTTCTTTTTCTGCTTTATTTGTTATGCTTGTAGTAAATAAATCAGATAGGTATAGTTTTAGATATTTAGTATTAGACTGTTTTTGACTATAATTAGTCAAAAATTTTAACTATGTTATATGTGACTTGCCAGTTCATAATTAATTAAAAATATGAGAAAATTATGAAGTATTTTGATTGGTATGACTATACTAGACAGAAATTAATCTAGTTGATTTATCTAGTAGGCATTTTAGGATGTCACAGTTACTATTGTGAACATTGATGAGTTTTGAATAACAGTTGTTACAATGCAGCATTGGACGTGTCAAAGTCTAGGGACTGGGCTTAATAGAAGAACTTCAGTGGTATAACCTGGCAGTTGCTTGTTTGGGTATAATTCTGCTGTCACATTGAATGCTATTCATGTGTCTTCATCTCATAAAAATAGGTTGCAATACATCTGTAAAAAATTCTGTGTGTATGAACTGGCTAGTTTATTGCTTATTTTCAAAGTTAAACAATAATTGTGATTTGTGGTTGACTTCTTTTTCTCCATTGATTTAATCTCTGCTTTCTTAAATAAATGAAAGTTTGGTATATTATGATTTTGTTTTCACTACTTCAAATTTAGAAATATTGTTAGGTGAGACCATGACTTTTGACTGTGGAAAGGTATGTGTATTTGTATCTGATTACCTGGGTTCTTTGTATAGAGTCTTTTCTGGTTCATATGGAATTATCAATTATATCTAGGCCTGACGAAATAAAAACTGAGGGTGAGTTTTGAAACATCATGTTGCCTGACGTGATGAGAACCTTAGGAATGAACTCCATGCATTTGATGGTGCCCTGTATCTGGCTCTTATTTATATGCATGGTACCCAGCTAGGAGGGGATGCCTTGTGAAGAAAAGACAGGCATTAAATCCCTTTGTGAATGAAGATTGTTTGCAACAAGTTAGAAGTAGTTAATTGCTAAGGCCCAGAATAACATTTTTGCCTTTGTGATACTCAGAACCAAATGCCTAATACCCTGTTATATCAAACTTACTTGATTAAAGAGGGGAATGAAGGTTATGGATATTTGACTGGGGTGTGTGTTTGTGTGTGTGTGTATGGGATGTTTGGTGAGAGCCAGGCAGTGTGAGAACAGTTTGGGGGTTCTGATTCCATTGAGAATAACCTGAGGTTCTCATCTGACCTTGGTAGTCTTTGAATATCATTTAGCACAGTACCTGGCTCTTAATGAATGGGTCTGCTTCTTAGCTGCAGTAGAAGTTGACCCCTCTGACAGGTGGTCCTCTCCATCCCTCCACTTGGCCTTTCCTGATTGAGTTTGGGTCACAGCCTCCGGAGAAGAGTGGAAAAACAGCAGAATTGGCAGTTATCCCAGTGATTTGGATTCTAATTAATTAAGGCCTTCTTTTTTCCTACTTTTATCAGGAATTGTGCCTGTAGGCATTTTGTGGGTAGGATGCATTTATTAATGAATAACTATACCTCAAGTTTTTTTGGATCCAGGAGGGGACATTAAAAATAATTAGTTACAAGGGGCACAGTTGAAAATGTAAGATTTACATTCAATTTAAGAACTTTATTTGCATATCAAATAAATGACCGAGTCATGCTTGATGCCAGAATCTCTACACTGTCTTAATCAGTAAAGAAAATGAAACCAAATGTTTTCGTTTAAGCTTTGAATTGTGTTACTATTAAAATAAAAATTAAATTTCTTTAAGTATCCCTCTAGGTCCGATCTAATCATTTCACTGGGTAGAATTCTCAAAGGTGCCAATGGCATTTTAAGAGCAGAATCTGGAATTTTGCTGGATTTAATGGTTCTCTATGAAGCTACATTCAAATTTTATACATTTGCCATTATGCCGTGCATTTCTTAAAGTGCTGTTTTTGTTGTGGTTGCAGTGATTCTCATCCAAAACATAGCTGCATCATGTCATGGAAAAACACTGGAATGGGAGTTTAAATCAATTTTCTTATCTTAGCTCTTGCATTAAATGAAGAGATTCGTGCTTTTGGAAAAATTACTTTAACTCTTTGGCCCTCACTTTTGTCAGCTGTGTTGACCTACTACATAAGGTCCCTACCTTCATAGAACATTTTAAATCTTAGAATGTGCACATCATGGGGTATTAAATGCACACTCCTTTATCAGAATTTGACACCTCCAGCTTCGGAGTAATACTGCTTAACATTTAAAAGTCAATGTCAGTAGCAGAATGTTTAAAGACTTAACAGCATTAGAAAAGCTAATGTCATTAATTTATTGAATCTATAATTTTTTAAAGTTTAAGTGTATTAATAACATTTAATGTTTTTATATACTAGTAATTCCATGTTCACTGTAGAAAGTTTATGAAATTTTAAAAAATTGGTCTGAATCTTACCACTCAAAATCAATTAGTAATATTTTGATATCTTTCCATTCCTTTAAGTTCTCTTTAATTTCTCTTGCATTCTATACCATCTGTGATTTATTTTTACGTATTTGGAATCATATTGTTTGTACTATTTTGTACTGTTTTTTTCTTTTCACTTGGGGAAACATGGTGAATTGCTTCTGATGTCCTTATTCTGAGAGATGTTTTGTTTTTTAAAGTTTTGTATTTTTGTTTTTGAATTATAAAACATACTTTCTGGATATAAAGACTTATGCAATAAGTGGTTTTATAAAGCAGAAAATTTGGCTTTTGGTGCGTACTGCCAGTTTCCCTACAGGAAGATTATCCTACTTTACTTTTCTTTAAACTGAGCATAGGTAGGCCTTTTCCTACCCTTTTCCAATCCTGAATTCATTAAAATTTAAGGCAAAATTTTCATCATTTATTGCACCAATTTTTACCTCAATTGTAGAGTAGGACATTTCTCTTTGAATACAAGGGGAAAAGTAATTTGGGTTCTCTGATACCTTGATAATTTTTGATTTCTCTGGTAAGACTTTGTAAAGAACCCTGGGAAATTATAAGTTCCACTAGATTATATTTCTACTTTAGCATGACAAATTCATGGATGAATAATTTATCTGTTCTAAATTTTAAAATTTAGACACTGCTTAGAATGGCTATTATTAAAAAGACAAAAAATAACAGATTCTGGTGAGTATGTGGAGAAATGGGAACTCTTACACACTGTTGGTGGGAATGAAAGTTAGTATAACCACTATGGAAAACAGTATGGAGATTTCTCAAAAAATTAAAAATAGAACTAGCATCTGATTCAAATATCCCACTACTGGGCATCTATGCAAAGCAGGGAAGGATTGAGGGCTACCTGTACTTTTGTGTTCATCACAGCACTGTTCACAACAGCAAAGATAGAGAATCAACCTAAGTGCCTGTCCATTAGTGGACAAATGGATAAAGAAAATGTGCCATATATAGTAGACTCGCTGTGAATTGACCCCCCAAGGAACTGTAACAAACTGGTCAATGTAAGGAACTAGGCCCACTATACTGACATGTACATGTGGTGCATGTCTGATCTATGAACATTAGGTCAACTTAAGGGGTGGGGGTCAATGTAGGGAGGTGGTCAACTGTGGAGGTTCTACTATATTTCACCACATGAACTTTGGAGGAAAAAAACAAAGAAAATGTGGCATATATACATAATGGAACACTATTCCCCCATGAAAAATCAAGTTGTTTGCAGCAACTTGGATGGAACTGGAGGTCATTATTTTTAGCGAAGTAATAACCCGGAGACAGAAAGACAAGTTCTTCATTTTCTCATTCATATGCATGAGCTAAAACACTTGACTACATAGATATAGAGAATAGAATGAAAGTGAGTGGAGGCTGAGAAGAGTGTGAAGGTGGGATGGGAAAATGAAGAGAGGTTAGTGAATGGGGACAAACTTAAATTTAGATAGAAGAAATGAGCTCTAATATGCAATAGACAACTGGGGGGAGGAATACAGTTAACACTATATTGTATATATTAAAGTGTGTTCCTGGGTAGTGGCATAGGCCGGTAGTCCCAGATACTTGAGAGGCTGAGGTGGGAGGATTACTTGAGCCCAGGAGTTTGAGGATGCAGTGAGCTATGATTGCACTCCAGCCTGGGCAGCAGAGTGAGACCTGTCCCTTCAAACAACAACAAAGCAAAAATAAAATCAAAGTAGCCAGAAGAAAGGACTTGAAAGTCCCCAACACATAGAAGAGATAAATACTCGAGGTAAAGGACACCCCAAATACCCTGACTTGGTCAATATACATTTTTTTTTTGTATAACAAGCACTGACATGTACCCCATAAATATGTAAAATTTTATGTGTCAGTAAGTTTTTTCCTTTATTTGATGGCTGATTTCCTTTCTTATTAAAATATAAAGTCATTTGGGAATGAGGAATGGTAACATATTAGAGGATATTATTATTTACATTTCAATAACTAGAGTCTAGTCTGTTTGCGCTTCCTTGTTTGTGAGAGAGAAGAAGAATGCTCAAGATCACCTTACCTGTGTAAAGGAGCATTGGTGGTTAACCACCATTAGTACAAATCACTCATTCAATCCGTGAAGAAAAATCATGTGTTTGTTACCTTTTAGTTGAATGTTTTCTTGATTTTTAGATTTTGTGACTCTGGAGATACACTACAGTCATTTCTATGCTATTATGCTAGAAAAGAAAGTTCACAAATAGGTGATGTTTTGAAATACAGCCAACACCATTTTAATATAGTACTCCACAGTGGGAATTCAGTTTATGACAATGGAATAATGGAATTGTCATAACAATGGAATATGTAAGTGCTTGTTATATTAAAAAAATGTGTGTTGACCAAGTCAGGGTATTTGGGGTGTCCTTTACCTTGAGTATTTATCGCTTCTATGTGTTGGCAACTTTCAAGTCCTTTCTTCTGGCTACTTTGGTTTTATCTTTGCTTTGTTGTTGTTTGAAGGGACAGGGTCTCACTCTGTCCTCAATGTATCAATAACTAGTCACAAAGGAACTGAGATCATGGTATAATGTGGAACAGGTATAATCCTCATCCAGGATTCTTACGTTTGATTCTTGATCCCCAGCTAATTAATATCCTGAATTATTCTAGGAAGATAATGTAGGTCATGACATTATGTGCATGACATAATGCATCTAATAAATAGCACTGTAACCAACGTGTTCAGTGTAGGGTAGGGTTTTGACAGTCCATGACGTCTTCATTAAGTCTGGGGATCACAATACAACTGTGGAAAAAGGACGCCTGACCACCAAGTTCAGTTTATATTGTACAGACAAGCCTTTTATTCCTCTTCATCTTAATTTTTCCAGCTATAGAAAATATTGGTACCAATATGACATGAGGTCCTGAATCTATGATTTTTTGTCTTCACTTGTTTATTTAGCAAATATTTGTTTGAACGTGACTATGTGCCAGGTCCTGTGCTACCTGCTTAAGTTTAGTGGTAGGAGTGAGGGCAGTCGGCCAGGAGACACATGAGGGAGCCCACTCTCCACCTGGCTTCCTCAGATTCTACATTGCCAAGCAAATGTCCCTGTCAGGACCTCCACCTTGGATCCATCCACTCCACCGCAGGAATGCCTGTACCTTCCCTCAGTACTTGGAGATTGGAAAGGGGAAAAAAAACAAAATTTAGATATTAAGAATAAACCTCATAAATGTATAGTTATGATTTAAATAAAATTAAGTTAAAAAATAAAAATATCTCTTTCCTCATTGATTTTGATTCCTGAATTCCATGATGATACTAATACTTGCAGTCATTTATTTTACAGATGGCAGCAATTTGTTTCTTACAGTGACTCAATATCTTTTCAATCAGTGACCAAGACCAACTTGTCCACACCATAGGATGCTAAATTAAAGACACATTCTAAAACATACACACCACAAATGTATGCAGGGACATGCACACCACTGTTCAGGCAGCACCCAGCCTTGGTATTTAAAAATAGAATTTGATTTACAGTTGAGAAATGCAAAGTGAACCACATATATTTTGGGAAAATTATTCCCTAAGTAAAAAAGGGATTGGGGTATTTGAAAAATAAGAACCTGCAAAGAACCCTAATTTGTCATTGTCAAAATGGATATAATAGAAGTGGTATCTTGCCAAGGTGTATCTAATTAGTATTTAACCTTATCAAGGCCATGAAACAGGAAAGGATTCATCTTTAATTTTACACAAACCATTTCTTTTTCTTTCTTTGTTTCTTTGCTTCCTTCCCTCCTTCTCTTCTGTCTTCCTCCCCCCTTCCTTCTTTCTTTTTGTCCTTTTTTATTTAACAACTTTATTAAAGTATAATTGGCATACTGTAAACTGTACATATTTGAAATTTATATTTTCATATTTGACATTATATATTATACATACCTGTGAAACTATAACCATAACCATAACCATAATGCCTATATCCATCACCTTCAAAAACTTCCTCACATCCCTTGCAATCTCTCCCTTCTGCTCCTTGTAATCTGTCTGTCCTTCGTTCCAGGAATTCACTAACCTGCTTTCTATCACTGGATCTACTTACAATTTCTGGAATTTTATAAATTTGAATCAATTTCAATTTGAAAATTAAAATTTATAAATGGAATCATATGGTGTGAATTCTTTTTTGGTCTGGGTTCTTTTTTCTTTTCTCCTCTTCTCCCCTCCCCCCCTTTTTTCTTCTTTTGTGGATTTAATTTATAAAATGGAACAGGGGAAAGATCCAGAAGGAACTGTATGAGTAGAGGAGAAGAACCTTAGGACAGGAAGAGGTGGAAATAATCTGAGAAGAAGCTGGAGATATGAGCAGTGGCCAGACAGAAGAGATGCAGATATGGCTAAGACTGAATCTCGCCCCAGGAGCAATGGGCAGATATTGAAGAGTTTTCTCTAAGAGAGGAACATAATCCACATTTGTTTGTTTAAACTTATGGCTCTGGCTACAGAGCAGAGAACAGATGGGATTGGGACAAGTCAGGGCCCAGGCAGGCCAGTCAGGATGTAAGAGATGGCAGTGGTTCTGAGTTGGAAACAGTGGGAATGAAGTTTCAGATTTGCATATGTCTAAAAAGCAGAACTTTTAAGATGTGATGGCAGATGGGATGCAGAGGACTAATAATAGGAACTGTTACTCCTGTATCAGAAGACTGAAATTATGGTAGTAGTCTCTTTATATCTATGCAAATTCAAACAAGAAATATAAATCTTCTAGGCTTATTTCTTCAGCTTTCTGGAGAAGTGATGCAGCAGTAGTTATCCAGGAAGAAGATTCAGAAGTGGGAACGACAGAGTCCAAAGCCTAGATCAGCCAGTTACCAGCCTTCTAACACTGAGCAAGTTACTTAACCTCTTTGGTTCTCTTTGGCAAAATGGGGGTAAACATAATACTTAATTACAGAGGGTTAAATAACATCATGCATGTTGTGGTTAAACAGAGCTTGGCACACAGTAGGTGCTTTGTATTAACTCTTCAAGGTTAAAATCCGGTATTTGCCTGATTATGATCAATCATGTATCACATAGATTGAATGTAAATGAACTTTGTTAAACTGCCAAACAATCCCAAAGAGTTTTTTATAATCTGGTAGCTTCACTGATCATGTCATTGTCCTCTTTAAACCTTTCAAAAGCATCTTGCTGCTCCCAGGAAACAGTCTAAGCTCCCTCAGATGTTTCACAAAAACTTTCATAGTCAGGACCCTTCTTGACCTTCATTTTCTCTCTCCTCCTTTATGTTCCTCCACTCCAGGACTGTGGACTTACTTTAGTTCTTCAGGAATAGAAGACGGTCCTGCCTAGGTGGTTTCCAGTGTCATGTCCCCGCTCCCTGAAGCCTCTCTTTGACTGTCTTCTCTTACCCCATTTCTCCACTTCCCCAGGCCATGGCAGGTAATATTGTGAAGCTCAGAGAGGTTATAGTATGTGCCTTTTCAGAAAGTAATATGTGTCCACAGCTGTACTTCACTGGTCACCTCACTGGAGGGCACTATTCTTAATTCTGAGAATCTGACAAAAGCTGTGGGGCTTCTCCCCCAGAAAATACATGGGCAAATTTTTGAGTAAACATTCAGGGCATTTAAAATACCCCTGCCACCCAAACTTAAACTCTGGGTTAAAAGGAAAGATGACTGCTGGGCTCTAGCGCTCTAGGAGGCTGAGTTAGGAAGATCCCTTGAGCTCAGGAGTTCAAGATCAGCCTGAGCAAGAGCAAGAGCAAGACCCCGTCTTTACTAAAAATTAGTTGGATGTTGTTGCAGGTGCCTGTAGTCCCAGCTACTCAGGAGGGTGAGGCATGAGGATCACTTGAGCCCAGGGTCTGAAGTTCTTGTGAACTAGGCTGAGGCCATGGCACTGTAGCCTAGGCAACAGAGGAAGACTCTGTCTCCAGGTAAAAGGTTAAGATGAGAAATTTAATATTGTGGGTTTTTACCACAATTTTTAAAACTCCTACTATCTAAAAAAAATCTAGAAAATATTGTCAAAATTGCTTAGGTTATTTAAAAAAACAGAAAAGTTCAATTCAATGAAAAATATTAGACTAACATATTGTATGACAAAATAACACACTGAATTGTTTTTGTTCACATAGTTATAGCTAAAGCCTTGTGGTAATATTTATAATAATATATTTATTACTGTCATGGCAATATAAATTTGGGATTATTAATAAAGCTGGAAAAAGTCATCCACTGTGTTAAACTAAATGATTGCTCCAAAATTCTATCCAAGTCCAAAATCCCACAATTCTAAGTTTATGAATAAGAACTAAATAGAACACTTGTTCCATTTTTAACACACACACGTTTCTATATCTCAAAAACGTAAAGAAAGGAGTGGTTTTCATGAACATATAGAAGGTATACTATTAAGGGAAAAAAGGTTTGAGGCCTTAAAGAAAAAAAACAATTAAAGGGCTCTTCCCCCTTCATAGACCTCATCTATTGGCTTAGAATTCTTTGAAGGAGGGCCAATGTATGCATTGGCCTCTGGCATGTATTTTTTAACCTCCTTTCCACCCCTGCCTGAATCATTACTTACCACCAAATGACAGTTACCAAGAAAACTGAGCCTGTGGCAAAGTGGATACTTGCTCAGCCTGGCTGTTCTCCACACCTGGTCTGGCAAAATGTAGACTCAGAGGCCCTGAATGGAGTTTCCATGGGTCATCTGGTTGACTCTCCAGTCCCTAAGACAAGGCTCTATTTTAACCATTCATCCCACATCAGTTTCTGTCTTATTTCTAAAAATCTCCAGAAAAAGAGATTCCATTCCACAGTAATCCATTCTAATGTGTAGCAAATCTCACCACTGGGAAATTCTTTACATCCAGCCTAGCTCTCCCCTGCTAAAGGTAAAGACCATTTCCTTTTGTTCTCATCTCAGCAGTAAGAAGAACAGCTGGTCACCAGCTTCCATAGAAAAACCCTTCATATACTTGAAAACCTTTATTAAGTCACCCACCAGTGTCTCTTTTCCAGAATGAATATGACCAGCTCCTTTAACGCTTCTTCGTAAGTCCTACCTTTCAACCTTCTGATCAGTTCTGCTCTCTCCTCTGCTTGCTCTTTTTGCTCTAATTTGTGTAATAGTCTTGGTTACTGAAAGTGAAATCTGAGCTGTCAAGGCATTAAAGTGGGCTGGAGGGGGTCTGGGGACTATGAAGCGGAGGCTAAGGCAGGCAATATGGGGTGAGAGAGTAAAAACAGGAGAAAGACACATTGGAACTTAATTCACACAGTTAAGATAGTCTTGGGAATGAACTTTTAATAGCCATTCTGAGTTTTCTACCATTTCTTGCAGAGTCATTTTATTTTCAAGGTTATCATTGGATAACATTACATTCAGCTAAACGTTGTGTGAATGCGTCTTGCCCAACGTTTGGAAAACATGCTGTCCAGAGCACCCTTCAGTATAACTTTAAACTGTAGTAAAATATTGTGGTAAACCCAGCAGATGTGGAAGAATGCAAATTTCCAGTAACTCATCTTATCAGTGAATAAACGTTGAATGCAAATATTAAGTCCCATTCTAAGACACATGGCTCAACTCTATCCCAATCTTTCGTCAAGATAGGCATGATAATTCCTGAGACAAACATTTCTTGTCCTGAGATGGTCTCTGACACTTATTGCAGTTTTGATCTAAATTCCATGTGGCAGAAAGGCCTGAAGATGTCAGTGTTTAAGAGCACCCTGGGTTCCTATGCTCAAAGACATGTGCTGTAGATGACTCACCAAGAGTTTTCTTTACAAGTGGTTTCTTTCCCCTATTTTTATTAAATAAAAATCCAAGAACAAATGCATTCAGATATATAAAGTTAAACTTTTTACTCTTGATTATGACAGGATACTTAACAAAAAAAGGAATGATTGTGGTAGTAAACCCAAACCATCTGAATCCCAGGCTAGCAGTCTTTCCTTTTTTTTGAAACAGTCTCACTCTGTTGCCCAGGCTAGAGTGCCGTGGCCTCAACCTACATCACAGCAGCCTCAAAATCCTGAATTCAAGTGATTCTCCTACCTCAGCCTCCTGAGTAGCTGGGACTACAGGCATGTACCACCATAACACATACCAACAAAAAATAAAAAAAGAAAAGAAAAGAAAAGAAAGCTAATTCTAATTTTTCTATTTTTAGTAGAGATGGAGTCTCACTCTTGCTCAGGCTGGTCTCAAACTCTAGAGCTCAAGGGATCCTCCTGCCTCAGCCTCCTAAAGTGCCAGGATTACAGGTGTGAGCTACTGCACCTGTCCCTATTTTAACCACTTTTATTTATTTATTTTTCCTTTTATATCATTTTATTTTTATTTTTTATTATAATTATTATTTTTTGGCCGGGGCTGGATTTGAACCCACCACCTCTGGCATATGGGGCCAGTACCCTACTCCTTTGAGCCATAGGTGCTGTCCCTTCCCTCTGTATCATTTTAATAGGACTTTGTTTGGTAGGGAAGCAAAAGTAGATGCCTGTGTTCTATGCACAAACTTCAGGCAGAAGTCTTTTGTGGTAAGATTTTTTTCTTCATTTCTATTCTTTAAAAAAAAATTTTTCAGATTAACAGGAGAGTATAAACCATTAGATTCCAATGTCTGTGTTTGTTAGGTAGTTCCCTACTGTGCCCTCACCCAGGACGTGTGCCCATTAGGGGGGAGCTCACTGTCTGTTTTTAGATTTTAAGTAGTGTACATTCATACTGCACAGGAGACCTCTGCAACTTTCTCATTATGCCAAACTGGAACTCTGTACCCATGAAGGATGGATTCCCTCTCTCCTCTTCCTCCAGCCCTTGGCATCTCCCTTTCTACTTTCTAATTCTATGACTTTAGCTTTTTTAGAATATAAAAGTATAAATTTATTTTATATTCGAGAGGGGAAGCAGAGAGCAGGGATTGAGAGAGGGGAAGATGCAGGGGTGGGGGAGAAAAGGAATACAGCTTGGCATTCTAAAGAAAGAAAGAAAGCTAATTCTATGATTTTTGACTACTTTATATACTTCATTTGAGTGGAGTAATACAGTACTTGTCCTTTTTTGACTGGCTTCTTTTGCTTTGCAATATCCTTGAGGTTCATCTATGTTGTAGCATGTGATGAGATTTTTTCTTCTTCTTTCTGGCTACATAGTATTCTATTGTATATACATACCACCTTTTCTTTATCTTTTCACCCATCAAATGGACAGCATTTGGGATACTTCCACCTCTTGGCTGTTGTGAATAAGGTTGTGATGAAATGGGAGTGCAGCTCAAGTCCTTTGTCCATTTTTAAATTCCTTTTCTTTTGGTGGTTGATGAGCTGTACAAGTTCCTCATATGTTCTGGATCAACTGATTATCAGGACCCAATCTGCAAATTCTCCCATCCTGTAGGATGGTCTTCATTTGTTTCTTTCTTTTGATGCGTAGAAGTTTAAAATTATTTACTCCATTTTAAGCATTAAAACTTGAATCACGGTTAATAAAATATTCTTTGATACTTCAAACATGATTGTTGCAATAAAACCACAAAAAGAGATTGATTCATTACAGATCATTTATTATGCATGCACACACACACAAACACGGGCACACCAAACCAAAAGTAGACCCTTTGTTCCTGAGCAGTTAAGGTGAAACATTAGTAGCACTTTTAAGCCTAGAAGTTTTCTCTATCAACAATTTTAAGAAGGTTTGAGATTAAAACTGTTTTAGACTTTGCTTCTGATATTATTCTACAAAAATGTCATAAAAGAAAATGAAAGTAACTTTTTACTGTGCAACATGAGAATAATGAACATGATATCTTCTTTCTCTTTTAATCACTTTCTTTAATACTTTGTTCACAGATTTCTTTCTTTCTTTTCTTTTTTTTGAGATGGAGCCTCAAGCTATCCCCCTGGGTAGAGTGCCATGGCATCACAGCTCATAGCAACCTCCAACTCCTGGGCTCAAGTGAGTCTCCTGCCTCCGCCTCCCAAGTAGCTGGGACCACAGGCGCCCGC
>CAUYQV010157082.1:0-42348 GCA_963574575.1 Galagoides demidoff | reverse complement strand
AGTTGGAGGTTGCTATGAGCTGTGATGCCATGGCGCTCTACCCAGGGGGATAGCTTGAGTCTCTATCTCAAAAAAAAAAAAAAAGATCTGCCCATCACATCAAGAGCTACAGATCTGGAGAAGGCAGTTCTGTCAACCCCAAGTCAACTTTGATGGGACAGAGGTGGAAATTATCATGCATCAGTGTGAATAGTTCTCTAGTCAACTGGGGGCAGCTCCAATCAACCCTTGGGACCTCCTGCTCAGTTTCTGGACCCCTCAGAGTCCTCAGGTGGCTTATGGTAGAAGGCCCAGAAGTGGTAAGGAGCATTCAAAGAGTTCTCTTCAAAAGGATGTCTAGATTTAGAGCTGCATTTCCACCAGTGCTTGAAGATGGTCTTCAAACAGACATAAGCATGGGGAGGAATGAGGAAAGGGTGGGGTGAGTACAGTAAATTCACACAGTAAATTTTGGAGCCGATAACATATTATATTTTATTCAAGGATAATTATCTTGATTGGGTGGGTTTCTTTTTCCTAGTCAATTTTGGGCAAACAATCTTCCAAAATTTCTTTCTTCCCCTTTCTCCTCCCTCCTTCCTATACTTCTGGTAGGATGGGCTGGGGTAGGATAAGGCAGTGCTGCTGATGCAACAGGACCCCGCTGGGGTTTGGCTTTAACCTGGCACCTACTCCTGGAAGCCGCCATCCCCTGTGGCCTTTAGTTGTGAGAATCACTCATGCTGCTCCTTCTTCACCCTAACCCCAGGCCTGTCATAGTCCCCTGATCCATTTGGGCCTCTACCAGAGTCTCTAAAGGACATCTAACTATCACATCAGACTTCACAGAAAATTAGAAATTCGATTCATTGTTGCTGGCTGCTCTGGGTACCCTGGGAGGCCTTATCTTCTCAAAGCTTCCTCTGACTTTGGGTTTGTTTTTTTTTTTCCACCCCCTCCCTGGGGCCTCTGTTGTCTTGCTCCAAGCCATCCAAGGACTCCAGTCCAGGCAGTGTCTTCACCCTGCTCTGAATTGCTTCCACCACAGCCCTAGCTCTGGAAGGTCTCATTTCTCTCCTTTGTGGTTGGGAATTTCCCTAACCTTCTATCCTGGGTAATCCCTGGTCTGTGCTTCACTCGCCAGGGCACTCTGCAGGTTTTCGTTCTTGGTAAGTAAAAGTCCAGCTATAGGAGTTGTGAGAAAAACATGTTCTGTCTTTGAAAGCTTCACTTTGATGTCTCTAGGATGCTATGGGCTTTCAAAGTCTCGTTTGAAACTAAAAGATGTACAATGGCTTTTTAAATTCTACATTTTATCCACTTTCCCTTCTCTGAGGCATTAAGCCTAGTTTCATGAGCCTTAGTGGTTGATGGACTGTGGGAGAAGAAAAACCCATGTATTATAGAGGAAGGAAAATTTATCAGGTAATATTTCAAAACATTACCATGTTCACTAGTGGTCAGAGGGGTGGAAATGTATGTTGAAAACCCCCTATTTTCATGAAAGTCTGCAAATGCCGCGCATCCGAGAGAGTGCAGGGTACAGGGGGACATGTGCAGGCTCTGCCTTCTTCTGAAGAAACCGTAGGTAAACAGAAACAAACAGGAGAAATGGATGCAGGGAGGTGAAGTCTGAAGAGGTGGCAGTGTGAATCAGAGACCTAGGGAAAAGAGGAGTTGCTGGTGGGGGTGAAGGGCTGGGGCATGTGGTTTTAAACTGAAAAGGGAAGACATCAAAATAGCAGCCCGAACCTAGCTGAGGAAGACAATACCGTGTATTTTAATGAGGCTTCGGGAGTGCTATTTTTCACGTGTAGTAAAGGGACCATATCTAAGTAGGGGAGGGCAGGAGGGGGGCTGTTACATTTGCTATGTAAGACCCCAGGAGAGCTAGAGGAGAAAACTGGGTGGTGGAGAAAATAGGAACACTTCATCTATTTTTAAACAAAATAGAGCTCTGGGATTGCAGAGCTTTTCTTCTTTTTGCTTTTGAAATGGAGATCAGAGAACATTTAGAACTGAGCCCCGATGCTAGGATGTGGTGGCCCGTCAGGGGGGTTGGATAGGAAAGAGGGAAGGGAAATGAAACCCTGAGCCCCAGGTGGAAACCAGGACCCCCAGGATTTGCAGTCCTTGAGCAGCAAGCCCAGCTTGTACACACCTATCAGGAGCTGCTTCCGTGAAGGGCTGGGCCGAGTCTATCTTCCAAATGTGACTAGGGCCATGGGTGAGGAACCTGTGTCCCTAAGGCCATATGGAGCCCTCCAGATCCCCAAGTGCAGCCCCAGAGTCCAAACTTCGCAGAACAAAGTGCTTTTTCCTATACATTTTGGATTCAGTCAAAAGGCCACATTCAAGGATCCAGAAGGCCACAGGCAGCCCCAAGACCACAGGCAGGCTCTCCCTGCAGCCCTCCACCCAGAGCTCGGCCATCAGGGAAAGAGATGGAGCCCGCAAGAGGCGATGGCCAGCACAGAGGACATACCCTTCCTGCTTCTTTCTTGGTCTATGCAGTAATTTTGGCTACCGAGTGAGAGGAAAGGTTTTGCTCTCCCCTATTCTGATCTACCTTCTTAGAGAAAGGAAACATTTTATTTTCCCCCACCTTTGATAAGTTGTGAGCTAATATACTATTCAAGAAGATAAAGGTTCACCCCAGATGTGGGTGAGTTGGGACCTGATTTCATGTGGAATTTGAGCTTTTCCGTTGTCAGAAAGGCCCCCGCGTCCTGTTTTGAAACTGGCATAGGAGCTCATGACGAACTCTTACCACTGCCCGCCTGCTGGGTGGCTGAGAATCACAGGTGCTTACAGTCTAGTGGGGGGTGGGCATTGAATGAAATGAATAAATTAAATGTATATTAGAAGGTAACATCATATGAATAAATGCTGAACGTCTTACTTTTCCCAGGGTTATTTGCAATCCATAGGTAAAGGAATCAAATTAATAGAGTGAATTACAGTTACTCATTTGGTAAATACTTCCCAGTATCCACATTGGACCTGGCTCTGTGGGAGTCAAAGCATAAACAGGACATGTACCTAGCACTTACGGATCATCAGCCACCTTCAGAGAAGCATGGAAGGGAGTAGGGGAAAGTGTTTTTTCTTCAGCCACACCTACACAATCCTGGAGACCTCATCCATCTTATTCTTAACTACTAGAGTCTAGGCCATTGCACAGGGCCCCTGGACCTCCCTCCGCACTAAGTCTTTCCTAGCAGACCCTGGTGACATGCAGTTCATGCCCAGAATCCTTGCAGCAAACTTCCCAAGAGCAGCTTCTCCCAAGGAACAGGGAAGGCTCTGGTATTTCTAACTCTCTGATGAGAATGCCCTTGTCCACTCTAGAACTCAAGCCGCGGGAGCTCAAAGCAGATACAGAGTGTCCAGGCTTGCTGGAGTCTGCTGAGCAGCTGCTGGTGGAGGACTTGTACAACCGCGTCAGGGAGAAGATGGATGACACCAGCCTGTACAACACCCCCTGCATCCTGGACTTACAGCGGGCCCTGCTTCAGGACCGCCAAGAGACTCCATGGAACGAGGTAGATGAAGTCTGGCCCAACGTCTTCATAGCTGAGAAGTGAGTCTGACTACTGGGGCTCATGGCCCTTTGTCCCACCCTCTGATTAGAGACTGAGAGAGATGAAATTCCCCCAGCTTTCATCAAAGGCCCCCTCAGGTCCATCCAGCACACTGGGGCTGCCTGACCACTTACCTTGTCCTGGGCGTGGAAAAAGGCCCTACCTACCTGCCCACAGAGATTCCCAAGCAAAATGCTGGTACAATTTTTTCTCCTTCACCCTCCCACCAGAGCCATCTGCCACAGCCTCATCCCTCCAGAAGGCCTTCTCTGGGCCTCCAGTCCTGCCACAGAGTCCTGTCAACTCCACCACCTCATAGCATCTGTAAGAACCGCAGAGCAGGACACAAGGAGCATGGACAATATTGACATGTGTACATATTTACCAACATGAAAAAACATAGTATAAAAAAATTAGATCTCAAGAGAATACATATACAGTATCATGCAAATTTGAGTAACACATAGGGAAGTGTGTGGGCTTTTACATAGACAACAATTAGAAATGTAACGAAATGTTAATATTTCTGTCTGTGAAGTGTTTTTAAAAGGGGATTTTATTTTCATTTTTTGGTTTCTTTTGAATTGTACAGGTTGCCTAGAGCAGATATTTATTGTTTTTATAATCAGGAAACTGCTATTTTTTTTAAGAGTTTACCTGAGGCCAGGGATTTTGTAGTGTGAATAGCCATGGCACTCCAGCTAGGGCAACAAAGCAAGACCCTACCTCTTAAAACAAACAAACAAACAACAACCACCAAAAGTTTATTAGTGGTTTCCGGAACAAAAACAAAAAGAATTTCCTCATGTGCTGTTCCTTCAGGATCTTTCCAGGGCATAACTGGTACCAACAGGTTAATTTGTGAATTTCTGAAACTAATTTTTGCTGATTCATTGACTGCTTAATGAGATGTTCTCCCAGTGTAATTACCCTTATATCCAGAAGCAAGAGAGGGGACGTGGGGCCCCAGGGCAGGCAGTAGAGAAGACAGCTTTGGACATTAGGTTTTACCTTCACCATGGAGTAATTGGTTACCTAGAACTTCATGCCCGGATCTGGGCACCAAATCCTAAGTGATTAAATCGATCTGTACATCGAGAAGCGTTCACTTTGGGTCACCAGGCACCACAGGCATCTCCAGGTATCCCCAGCTAAAAGCCTCTGTTCCTTCTCAGACAGCCCTGTCCTCAGGGCCTCTTCAAACTAAGCTCCCCTTATTCAGCGGCAGCAGAAAAAGCTCCAAACTAGAAATCTCAGGCACCAGTTCTTGTTCTGAGTCTTTTTCTCTTTTCGGTGTCTAGGGAAGTTGTAAGAGCTTAGATTCATTTTTATAATCTTTAAATAGGAATAAAAATAGTTGCCCTATCTACTTCTCAAGTTCACTATTAAGATAAAGCAAAATAATGCATGTGAAAGGATTTTGAAAAATATAAGCATGCCATATCAATGTAAAGTACACATAATTTCATAATTTCCATCTGCCACTTTTATCTTTGATGAATATCCACTCCCAAAGCGTGAGGTTTTAAATTATAGGTCTCTAGACCAATCAAAGATTTTCCTACACATCAGTTTTGTTTTTCTTTTCTTCTTGTCCTCCCCTGCCTAGTTCCCTGTCTTTCCTCTCTTGTTGCCACCAAGTCACTGACCCTTTTTATAATGATATTTGCAGTGAGCCAAGACACTCAGAAGCAGAGAAAGAAGCACTCACCCAGCTGAGGCCCTCTGACCCAAGCAGGCTCCCCACTGCAGGGGTAATATGCCCTTCCAATTCTGACTCTGGCTAACATAATCCCTGTGTCTTCCCCCAGGAGTGTGGCAGTGAACAAGGGTAGGCTGAAGAGGCTGGGAATCACCCATATCCTGAATGCTGCGCATGGCACAGGCGTTTATACTGGCCCTGAATTCTATACTGGCCTGGAGATCCAGTACCTGGGTGTGGAGGTGGATGACTTTCCTGAGGTGGACATCTCCCAGCATTTCCGAAAGGCTGCTGAGTTCCTTGATGAAGCACTGCTGACCTATCGAGGTGAGGGGGCGGGAGGTGTGCATCTCCCAGCAGCGGGAATTCTGTAGGGGGAGAAGCAATATGGGGATGTTATGAAAACCTCCAGATTATCTGCTGTGTCTGGAGGGCATCTGTCTTAAGAAAGCTGTTTGCTCTAAGAAGAGCAGAAAAGACAGGACAATAATTCATCCAGTAAGTAATTATTAAGGGCTTATGCCGTGTACTGTTCTAGGTTCTGTGATGAAAAATACAAAGTTTCTACCCTTTGGATCTTAGACTGTAGGGAGAGGGTAGAAAATGAAAATAAGAAAGCAGAAATTAAAATTAAAATTAAAATGTCAGATGGTGACAAGTGCAAGGCAGAGACTTTAACTCAGATGATGTGCTATCCTTGTAGAGGTTGATGGAGAAGGCCTTTCAATGAAGGGACATGTAAGCTGAGTGACAAGGAGCTAGTAATGAAAAAGTTGGAAGAAGAGCATGCCTCGCCAAGGGAACTGCTAGAGCAAAGACCCTAAGGCGTAGTAAACTTGGTGTCTTGAAGAATTAAAAGGATAGTATGGAGAAGAATCCCTATTCAATAAATGGCGCTGGGAAAATTGGACAGCTATGTGTAAAAGACTGAAAAGGGATTCACACCTCTCACCACTAACACAAATTAATTCACAGTGGATAAAAGACTTAAACCTAAGGCATGAAACTAAGAATTCTAGAAGAAAATGTTGGAAAAATTCTTACATGTATCCAACTAGGGAAAGAATTTATGGAGAAGATCTCAAAAGCAAAAGCAATCACAAAAAAAAAATAAACAAATGGAACCTGATCAAATTATAAAGTTTCTTCAGAGTCATGGACACAATCAATAGAGTAAATGGACAACCCATTGAATAGGAGGAAATATTCACATGTTATACAACTGATAAAGGGCTTATCAAATTTACGATGAACTCAAGCAAATTAGCAAGAAAAAAATCGAACAACCCCATTAAAAAGTGGGCAAAAGACATAAATAGAAACTTTTACATAAAGATAGTTTAATGGCCAATAAACACATGAAAAAAACGCTCAACATCTCTAATCATTAAGGAAACGCAACTTAAAACCACAATGTTGTATCAACTAACTCCAATGAGAATGGCTCTTATGAAAAAGCCCCCAGACAAGTGTTGGTGTGATACAAAGAGGAAGGGACACTGGTACACTGTTCATGGGACAGCAAAGTAGTGTTGCCTCTATGGAAAGTAGTATGGAGATACCTTAGAGAACTAAAATATAGACCTATCATTTGATCCAGCAATCCTACTACTAGAAAGAAGAAAAGTCATTTTTATTACAAAGAATGTCTATAGCAGCACAATTTACAAAGGCGAAGATGTGGAAACAACACAAATGCCCATCAATATATGAGTGGATTAATAAAATATGGCATATGTATACCACTGAGTACTACTCTGCCATAAAAAAAAACTCATCTAGTACTTTTGTAACAACCTGGAAGGAACTAGAGACCATATTTCTAATTAAAGTATCACCACATGTACTCAGTACTAAATTGGAACCAGTCAATCAATGGAAGTAAAACTCAACAGAAATCAAGTAGGTGTGTGTGGGGAGAGGAGGTTGGGTTAATTGACGCCTAGTGGGTACACATTATAGGTGAATGGCACACTTATAACTTAAACCTGAAATGTACAAAAGCAAATTAGGTAACCAAACCACGTGTACCCCTGTAATATTCTGAAATTTTCTAAAAATGCAAAAGAAAAAAAAAAGCTAGCCTGTGTTAGCATGGTAATTAACAAGGGCCCCATCACACAGGATATTAAAGGCCAAGGTAAGGTGGCTGAGCAGCACTGTGATCTGATTATGTTTCAGGAAACTCAGCCTACTGTCATTTAGAGAATAAACTGAGTAGGGAGGGAGGAGAGCAGTGTTCATAGGCTCCAGGCTCAGAGAGAAGAGGCCAACAGCCCTGTATGTAAGAGTTCAGGATTCAGTGTCCAGAAATTTGGATCTGAATCTAGGATTTGCTACACTCTATATACCATGTGACCTGGGCCATTTCTTTTATTCCTGGGAACTACAGTATCCTTATGTGTAGAACAAAGATAAAAATATCTAATCCTAAAGTTTCTGTGAGGCATAAAAATTTTTAAATGTATATAAAAGAGCTTACTTGGCACCAATACCTGTCACTTAAAAAATTATATCCATTTCTATGATAATACTGTTAATGATTCTTGGGAAGGGCGTTGCCTGTCACCACCAATGGCCAGGGTGAGTAACTTCTGATGGAAACATACACACAAAATAAAATGTATGTCTGTAAATTATATATAATAATTATACATGATATATATATCATATATATGTAAAGAGTCTTCCCACATTTTCAATGCTTAAAAATGCCTTCTTTGTAAAATGTAGAACTTTTGATCTATTGGGGGGTGGGGGTGATCAATGGCTGCTGTCCTTGGGCCTGGTGCTCACTGACTGACCTCTGGACCTAGACTGGGTGGGTGTGGAAGGTGACATGTGTAGACACTGTCACTCCTCACCATAAAAGGGGTAAGAGTGGGGTGGGGGGTGCAGATCGCAGAGGGTGGGAGGCATTTTCCATTTCCTGAAGCAACAGCAGGAGTCAGAGTGAGATAGTGGGAGAGTGGAGGCAGGGAGGACGAGGTGACAGTGTGGGGGAGTTGTGCAGGCCCCAGTAGGAAGTTTTCCCCAGCCTTCCCTCCAGGATGCTGGGTCATGCTTGCCAGAAGCCAGTGCACCGGAATCTGCCAGTGGGAATCTCCCCTCAATTCAGCCTCCTCTCCATCGCCCAGGCAGCTACCAAACCAACTGCACTGTTACTGTTACTGTTGCTTTTGCGGGCAATTCCTATTCCACCATAGAGGAGTTGTGGCATCCCTAGAATTACACTCTGAGCCTCAGTTTCTGTAGTTTCCTCTACTCTAAGACGATGATCACAACAACCCACCATTGGGTGTTGTTACATTGCCCAGACAGGGAAACTGAGACCCCTGGAAGGCTATATGACTTCCCCAAGGTGCTGTAATCAAGGTTCTGTTGTTTGCTAGAACGTAAAAACCATCTCAGACTTCTTCACAAGCAGGACAAGGTGCTAATTATGAAGATGGGAAGGAATCCAAAGACAGAAACATGGCACCTAGTCTGGAACAACAATTGAACAGTCTCAGAACTTTAAGTTTCCAGCCACCTTCTCTTTCTAGTTCAGATAGATAAAAGGGCCTACTCAGCCCTGATGTTACCTGGCTGATCCTGCTGCCTCAGTCCCATTCCCAAATTTCCTGGATAATTTATTTGGCAGATGCTGGTCCTTTGTCTGCTCTGAGCTCTGTCAACAGTGGCAAGTGGGGTGGCCTATGGGCAAATATTTCTTGTCTTCCTTAAGTACAGAAGAAAGGGAGAATTAAGAATTGGGAAGGTACAGCACAGTTCCTTGCCATATAAAGGCATACTGTGTGTAGGGAGAATTTGAAGCCAGTCTTGCTCAAGTCCAGTGGTCTCTCCACTAGGCCTACTCTTCAAAATTTAAAAACAGAGACCCTCCCCTCCATTAGCCCTATTGCTAGTCAAAATGGCGACTCTGTAAAATCAACAAGAAAAGACCAAGAAACCCCATTAAAAACTGGGCAGGAGACATAAAGAGAAACTTTTCTCACAAAGACAGAAGAATGGCCAACAAACACATGAAAATAAAAATGCTCATTGTCCCTAATTATCAGAGAAATGAAAATCAAAACTACTTTGAGATATCACTTAACACCAGTGAGAATGACCCACATCACAAGGTCCCAAAGCAACAGATACTGGAATGGGTGTAGAGAGAAGGGAACACTTTCGCACTGTTGGTGGGATTGCAAACTAGTATAGCCTTCATGGAAAGAAGTGTGGAGAGTCCATGAAGAACTAAATGTAGATCTACCATTTTGATCCTGCAACCTCATTACCAGGTATCTACCCCAAAGAAAAAAAGACATTTTACCATAAGGATATTTGTACTCAAATGTTTATAGCAGCACAATTTATAATTGCAAAGATGTGGAAATAACCCAAGTGCTCTTCAATACATGAATGGATTAGTAAACTAAGTTCCATGGAGCATACAATGGAATACTATTCAGCCATAAAAGGGAGATATTGATCTTTTGTAACAACCTGGAGGGACCTGGGAACAGTCTCCTAAGCAAAGTATCACAAGAATGGAAAAACAAGCATCGCATGTACTTAGTACTAAATCAAAACTAGTAGATTCACAACTAGAGGCTCACATGAGAAAAAAACTCAATCAAATTCGAGTGTAGGGGAAGAAGAGGTTCAGTAAGTTCCCACCCAAAGGGAACTACATGGTTATATGGCATACTTCCTGGGAGAAGAACACGACTACTACCACTCAGACCTCAACCTCACAAATGCAAACCATGTAACCTAAATGTACGTACACTCGCGTTAATCTGAAATTTTGAAAAATGGAGACTGCAAATTAGAAAAAGACCACCTTCCTCAAACCATTTACTGCTGGAAATTTTTCATCATAACCAAACAAATATATTTTTAGATCAATGGGAAGAATGTCCCCTGGAGCTGTGCAGAGCAAAATCCATACATCAATGTGAACCCCGTGCCTAACACAGAATACAGAAAATCCTACTGCTGCTTTGGGTGAAGTGGGTAAAAGACCCAGACCCACCTGGCCTCTCCCTTGTCCTTCAGGCTGCCCTTGAGGCTACTCAGAGGAATCTTGGGGTGTTGGGAACACAGCATGGAAAAGCATGGCACCCCTGAACCTGGTCTCTACCAGACTGAGTCTGAGTAGTATTTGATGACCCTATGAGGAAGACTGGCTGGTCACATTCTGAAGGACCACTGGCTGGTCCTAGAGTGAGTTGGCCTGGTGATTTCACCTCCCAAAGGAAGAGAGTGAGACTTTGGAGCTAGCCAAAGCAGACTGTGGCCAGGTCAGATGGTGAAGGGGATGTCCTTGCTGAGGGACAACTGAGCCTGAGCTGAAGGTGGGAGTAGAAAAATGTACGTGTAGATGCGCCTTTGGAGGCTCTGACTCTGCTCTCTTACCTCCCTCTTGTGGCATTACTGGGCCTCAGCACCTCTGAATCTTCTCAGACTCTGACCTCCTGTGTGACAAAGGCCCAGCCTCAGCTTGTGCAGTGCAAAGACTATTGTAAAGGAGTCACTGCCCGTCCCATATTGTTAGAGAGGACTCTGAACCCATTTAGCAAACATCTCCAAAGATGATTGGTAAGTAGATTGATCACAGCCAGGAGGAAGGTCTCTATTGGTCCCAGTCTGCCTTTTAAACAGTCATTAGAATGAAGGAACAGAAGGTGCGTTTGTCACATTCATGAAGGATGCAAAACAGGAAGGAGACCAGCGGATATCGGACCTACTGAATGGCAGAGTCAAGACTTGTAAAGACTTCTAGAGGTTATACAAACAGAGGCCGGATGCAATGGCTCACACCCGCAACCCTAACACTACGGGAAGACCAGGTGAGAGACTGCCTTGAACTCAGGATTTCAAGCTCCAGGATTTTAATCTGACCAAGAACAAGACATCTCTACTAAAAATAGAAAAATGAGCTGGTGTTGTGGCAGGTGCCTGTAGTCCCCGCTACTCAGGAGGCTGAGGCAGGAAGATGGTTTACACTCAGGAGTTTGAAGTTGTTGTGAGCTAGGCTAAAGCCATGGCCCTCTAGTCTGGGCAACAGAGTTAGGTTCTGTCTCAAACAAATAAAATGCTAATGTTCTCACCAATGCATTTCTAAAAAAAGAAGATTACCTCTACTAAAAATATTAGTAGGAATTTGTAAAGTTATGCTTATGTTTAAAAACTGCTACAAGAAAGGCATGACTTAATTACAATTTTTAAAAAGGTTTCAGTGGCTATAAAAGATAATTTGAGTTCTTTGTGTGAATCTCACCCAAACTGCAAACTTAAAGGGCGTCATAAAGTCCCAGTGCCCAGAACAAGTGTGGTGAGAAGTCCACTCTACTCTGTGTGGGTCAGTTCAAAGCTGAAATATCTTGCTCCGTCCTGAACACAAACTCCACGGGGGGGCGGGGGGGGGGGAAACTGATGAATTCAAGTTTTGACCTAGAGAAGAGCAGCTAGAATAGTAAGGGATCATGAAAAGATTCCCCAAAACATGTAGTGGTAGAAAGACTCAGAATAGCTAGAAAAAAATGAAAAAAATTAGGGAGCAACATAATACTGATCTTCTTAAGGAATTTTGTATAAAATTCCTGCTCCATACAGATATATTCCTTATTGACTCAAGAATGTCAAAGTAAGAGCACCAGATGTTTGTTACAGAAATTTATACTTTCCCCTAAAGTATGAAAGAATTTTAAAAGTATTAAAATGGTCCAAATATGGACTGAAGGGTGTGTGTCTTAATGAGCTATTGAGCCGGACGCCTCTGGATGCCAGGAGCAGAGCCTACATGGTAGGTAACCCAGCATCGCGGGTGCTGTAAAGGGAACTCCCAGTTTAGACCGTGACTGTCCCAGCACAGAGGTTCTGCCTCTCTGACTTGTTCACCATAGCTTCTCCTTCCCTTTCTGCATTCCCCACTAGCCTCATATTCTTTTTATTTCTCCTCTCTCTGAGGCTTAATCGGTGAAGAGGAAGGAGACAGGCCCTCCAGTATCTCAATGCAGGGGCAGTGGGGACAGCTCTGTCTCTCCATAGTATGGGGACAGCTTATCCCTCCTGTGACTTGAGACTGGATGAACACTAGAGGCAAAGTAAACGCCTTAAGTTTAGCACATCAAACAACACTAAAAAAAAAAAAAAGCCACTGCGATGCCATCATTATCTCTTGCGTTTTCTTCTCAGGGAAAGTCCTGGTCAGCAGCGAAATGGGCATCAGTCGCTCGGCGGTGCTGGTGGTGGCCTATCTGATGATCTTCCACAACATGGCCATCCTGGAGGCCCTGATGATCGTGCGCAAGAAGCGCGCCATCTACCCCAACGACGGCTTCTTGAAGCAGCTGCGGGCGCTCAACGAGAAGCTCATGGAGGAGAGAGAAGAGGACTACGGTGGGGAGGAGGGGGCGGACGAGGCTGAGCAGGACCAGGAGGCCGGGAGCACAGTCGGGGCCCGAGTGCACGCCCTGGAGGTGGAGGAGGAGGACGACACCACCAGCCACCTGAGCGGCTCCTCCCTGGGGAGGGCCAGCCAGGCTTCCAAGCCCCTCACTCTCATTGACGAAGAGGAGGAGGAGAAACTCTACGAGGAGTGGAAGAAGGCCCAGGGCCTCCCCACGGGCAGGGTACCCCCGGCGGGAGAGGGAGGGCGCTCGGCCTCCTCGGGCCACCGCGCGGAGGAGCTGGAGGACGAGGACGTGGAGAGCATCGTCCGGGAGTGGCAGAGCCGGAACGAGCGGTACCAAGCAGAGGGGCACCGGAGGTGGGCTAGGGAGGAGGAGGAGGAAGAGGTGGAGGACAGCAACGCGGGCTCCTTCGCGGGCAGCAAGCGGTGGCGCACGCAGAGCCAGAGCAGTGCGTCCGAGAGCGTCTGCAGCCGCGACATTTGGGTCCTAAAGCAGCAGCTGGCCTCCAGGGCCCAGAGCAGCGGCGGGCGGCGCCGCTCCGACTCGGTGTCCACTGAGAGCACCTGGGACATGTGGAACGAGAGGCTGCTGGAGATCGAGAGGGAGGCGGCCCGCACGTACCGCTCCCGGAGCAGGAGAGAGCAGGCAGACGCGGGCTCCGACGCGGGCTCCGACGCGGGGAGCGGGGCGCCGGAGGAGGACGGCGACAGTGTGTTCTCCGAGGCCCCCTCCTTCTACAACTTCTGCAGCAGGAACAAGGACAAACTCACTGCCCTGGAACGGTGGAAGATCAAGAGAATCCAATTTGGATTCCACAAGAAAGACTTGGAAGCGGGCGACAGCAGCAGTGCGCACGGAGCGGAGGAGGCAGCCGGGGACAAGGAGCAACCCTCCGACGTCAACCTGACCGCCTACCAGGCCTGGAAGCTCAAACACCAGAAGAAGGTGGGGAGTGAGAACAAGGAGGAGGTGGCAGAGCTCTGCAAGGGGGAGGACTCGGCCTTAGCCAAGAAGAGGCAGCGGAGGCTGGAGCTCCTGGAGAGGAGCAGGCAGACGCTGGAGGAGAGCCAGTCCATGGCAAGCTGGGAGGCGGCCAGCTCGGCCAGCGGGAGCATCCCCCTCTCTGCCTTCTGGTCTGCGGCCCCCTCGGTCAGCGCTGATGGGGACACGGCGTCCGTGCTCAGCACCCAGAGCCACCGCTCCCACTTGGCTCAGGCCACAAGCAACGCAGGGGGAGGCTCCACCTCCAATCCCACCACACCCCTGCCTAACCTGCCAGTGGGGCCTGGAGACACGGTTTCCATCGCCAGTATCCAAAACTGGATTGCCCAGGTAGTCAGTGAGACCCTAG
Organism: Galagoides demidoff; assembly: GCA_963574575.1. Classification (NCBI taxonomy): domain Eukaryota; kingdom Metazoa; phylum Chordata; class Mammalia; order Primates; family Galagidae; genus Galagoides; species Galagoides demidoff. The sequence continues at coordinate 28,323 of CAUYQV010157082.1, read as the reverse complement.
CTCAGAAGCAAAACGAAATGCTGTTACTGTCCCGCTCACCATCCGTGGCAAGCTTGAAGGCAGCACCAGCAGCCAGCTGCCTAGGGGACGACCAAGTCTCCATGCTCAGTGGACAGAGCAGCTCCTCCCTGGGCGGCTACAGGCTGCCACAGAGCCAGGCCAGACCCGGCGCTGATGCGCAGTCTGTGTTGTCCTCCCACACCGCGCTGAGCTTGAGGGAGGAAGGCACCGGGAGCAGAGTGAGGGGGACCAGCAAGCCCATCTACAGCCTCTTCGCTGACGATGTGGACCTGAGGGAGCTGGGCCAGAAGGAAAAGGAGATGCAAATGGAGCTGAGGGAGAAGATGTCTGAGTACAGAATGGAGAAACTGGCCTCAGACAACAAACGCAGTACCCTTTTCAAGAAGAAGAAGGTCAAGGAGGATGAGAATGATGGCGTGGGTGATAGAGATGAGGACACTGACAGTGCCATAGGGAGCTTCCGATATTCTTCCCGCAGTAATTCCCAAAGACCTGAAGCAGACACCGCCTCTTCTTCCCTGGCGGTCTGTGACCACTATGGGAGTGGCAGCAGAGCTAGCAAAGAGCTGGATGGCAGTATTAATAAATGGCTCTGTGGGCTCAGGACAGAGGACAAATCTCCTCCCCCAAGTGATTGGTCTGGAAGCTCCAGGGGGAAATACACCAGATCATCCGTGCTCCGAGAGACGGAGTCTAAATCCTCCAGCTATAAGTTCTCCAAATCCCAGTCGGAGGAACAGGACACGGCCTCCTACCATGAGGCAAATGGCAACTCTGTAAGAAGCACTTCACGGTTCTCTTCTTCTTCCACCAGCGAAGGCAGAGAGATGCACAAGTTCTCCAGGTCCAAGTTCAGTGAGACCTCAAGCTCCCGAGGGGAGAGCCCAGAACCCCACTTCTTCCGCAGGACCCCTGAGCCCTCCGAAGGGGAAGAGTCCCCAGAGCCACAGCGCCCACATTGGACTGGGCCCAGGGACTGGGAAGATGTGGAAGAATCATCCAAGTCAGACTTTTCTGAATTTGGAGCCAAGAGGAAATTCACCCAGAGCTTTATGAGGTCTGAAGAGGAGGGAGAGAAAGAGAGGATGGAAACCAGAGAAGAAGGGAGGTTTGCATCTGGGCGGCGGTCCCAGTATCGGAGAAGCAATGACAGGGCAGAAGAGGAAGAGATGGACGATGAGGCCATCATTGCAGCTTGGAGACGCCGGCAAGAAGAAAGGAGGACTAAGCTGCAGAGAAGGAAGGAGGATTGAGCCAGGGAGAGGCTGAGAACGCTGGAGGATGCCATTCAGCTTAGCACAGGGCTCAGGGCGCACATCGCCACCACCCGTCGAGGGATGGGGAGGCAGAGAGGATCTTCAAGAGGGACAGAGCATAAGGGCACTACAGGTGGAGAGGAAAGAGGAGAGCCATCACTATGAAGTCCCAATGCTGGACCAACCGACACCATTTTCTGTTGCCCACTGCCCTCTCTAAGCTTTGGTGCTTCACTTAATGTATTTGATAGTGTTTGTCACACACCAGGGAGGTGAGCTTGAAAAGGTACTGTAGTTTGTAGGAGACTGCAGCTTACATTCAGAAAGGCCACAAGTGTTGGACATGGTTCTGTTGGCAGAGTAACAAGACCCAGGAAATCCATCCTGTGGCAAGTCTGACCTTTCTCTCCTTAGCAATGCTCAGTTCTGCTTCTTTCTTTTTACTGTTTTGGATCTCCATTAAATCGATACATTGTCAGATATTTCTCCTTCATTCTGGTCACTTTTAGCTCTTTGAATATTAGGGGATACCCACTTTAAAAGATACAAATGAACTAGCCAGGCATCATGGTGGGTGCCTGTAGTCCCACCTGCTTGGGAGACTGAGGCAAGAGGGTTTCTCAAGCCCAGGAGTTTGAGGTTGCTATGAACTCTAGAGTGATACCACAGCACTCTACCCAGAGTGACAGAGTAAGACTCTGCCTCAAAAAAAAAAAAAAAAAGACACATATGGATTGTTATGGGCCAAACTCACCTGGTTCCCCAAGAGCTGTACATTCAGACAATGCCATCATCATCTCATTATGAAAAATAACAAGCAAGTATTTAGCCTATGATGCAATGCAACATGAGACTACATTAGAAAGGCCCTTGAGAGTAACAGAGAGAATGAGAGAAAGAGACAGTGAGTTTTGGCTCTGCACCCATAGCTCAGTGGTTAGAGTTCCAGCCACTGGCACTGGGCTGCCACAGGGGCTGGCGGATTCGAACCCAGCCAGGGGCCTGCCAAAAACAACAATGACAACAACAACAAATAAGTAGCCGGGCATTGTGGCAGGCACCTGTAGTCCCAGCTACTTAGGAGGCTGAGGCAAGAGAATCGTGTAAACCCAAGAGTTTGAGGTTGCTGTGAGCTGTGACACTACAGCACTCTACCGAGGGTGACATAGTGAGACTCCATCTCAAAAGAAATAGAGAGAGTGAGTTTTATTGTGGTGAGAGTGGCAAAATATAAAGTAGAAAGAGAGTCCCTTTGGAATGAAGGAAATACACAAACAGACCATGGGGAAGAGGATTAGAAAAGCTCAATTCAAGTAGATGGAGACATAACTTTATAAAACCTAGTGGCCGCCCTTGCTTTTTATTCCTTGGTGGATGATCGGATAATGTAATGGATAGTGCACTTAATTCTTCCCTGCATTCGGGAGAGGCCAGGCTGGTGAGAAATCTTTACTCTTTATCCTTTGTTCCCAAGGCATTTCCGACCCTAAAACACAGGTTGACTTGCTGACACAAGCAGAACCTCACAATAGTCATCAATGGACTGGTCTCTACAGTTCTTTTTAGGCTGCGGCACTTTGCAGGATTTGAAAACAGGCAGGTGCCGTGCAGGGGTCTGAGATGTCTTGATCAATCAAAAAATTCAATTCAGAAGACACAGCTGGTGAGGAAATGATTAAGGGGAGGAAGAAGAGAGAGGAGGAATCTACCCTGGGACAAAGAGTAAGTGATAATCATCACTTTTTGTAAAAATGGAGATCTGTGTGACATGGAGGTTGTACAAGCTTCCCATGGAGATTAGCTCAGCATCACACATTTTGGAAAGTACAGAGGTAAATACACCAAGACAAATGGGAGCTGGCTTGAGTGCAAATCCAGAACTGCCCTTAGTTGCTGTCAAAGCAATTGCATGTGTTTGCTTTCTTTCCCTCTACCACTTCAGCCACAGTTCAGTTGCTGATAGTACTACCCTCCCCTCCACCAACTGAGAGGGAACAAGAGGGGAAGAAAATACTGCTCAGCCTTCATCCTAGTTGCCCCTATCCTTCTTCCTTTGTGGCCTTTAGTTGGTCTCAATCCCTAGTTTCCAGTGCTTGATGGGTCATTCTCCCATATGAGATAGTGCATCAGTACATGCTATAGTCTCAGCCACTCGGGAGGCCTAGGAGTTGGAATCCAGCCTGTGCAACATAGTGAGATTCTATCTCTTAAAAAAAATTATTCTACTCCATCGTATGGTGAGAAGGCTGGTTGTGACCCATTTTACCTTCGGGGAGCACTCAAGGCTTCCTCTCATTTCACTTTTATGGGGAAGTTTCTGATATAGGCACAATCAATAGAATATCTACTCTAGAAGGTCAATTATTGGAGAGAAGAATGAAAATACATATACCTGGATGGGCTCCCAGCTCCCATCCTTTCAACTAGAAGTAACATAATATAAAAATTGATCTCACTCATATCAAGATAAATAAGAAGAATCTTGAAAGCCATTTGCAGTCAATCCTAACTCATACCTCACAGAATGAATGTTGAACACACATTTTATTTATTTATTTATTTATTTATTTATTTATTTTTAGAGACAGAGTCTCACTTTGTCACCCTTGGTAGAGTGCTGTGACGTCATAGCTCACAGCAACCTTCAGCCCTTGGGCTTAGGCGATTCTCTTGCTTCAGCCTCCCAAGTAGCTGGGACTACAGGTGCCTGCCACAATGCCTGGCCATTTTTCCTTTCTTTCTTTCTTTTTTTTTTTTTGGTTGCCATTTGGCTGGGGCTGGGTTTGAACCTGTCACCCTCGGTACATGGGGCCAGCGCCCTACTCACTGAGCCACAGGCACTGCCCCTGAACACACATTTAAAGCATATGGGTTAGAAGAGTCGCTCCAGTCTTTCTCCCACCCTGGATGGGAGCTTTGGGGACACAGATCCAAGACAACCAGGTCTGCTCTCAGTTTAGCTTATAGGCTTAGAGGGACAATGATGGCCCCCATGTAGCCCAGCTGGGTTCACTAGAGGAGGAAACCCAACAGGGGTCAAAGCCAAGCCTTGGAGACATGCCTTTGCTTTCCGTGTCTCCAAGCATGGCTGCCTCGGAATCCTGTGCTCAGGGAGGCAGCTACCTGAGACCTGAATTCAGCTTATTCCTGGAGTCCAGAGTACATTTTGGGAAAGCACATCCAAAGAAAGTGTGTAATTTATGACAAGCTTGAAGAAATGTTTGGGATTTGAAGTGTTAGAATCCCAAGTATAACTTCTGAATGATACCTAACTTAGGATGAGATGCTGCAATCCAGCTTGCCGGGCTCTGCATGACAGTCAGAGGTTTATGTCAGTATAAGTCGCCACAGGAAACAGATGGCACTACCAAAGTGATGGCTGTTGAAAATTTAATGCGGGGACGACACAGCGAGGCATAGACAGGGTTAAAGAAGATAAGAAGGAATAATAAAACACTCAGGGACTAGCAACAGTGAGGAACTGCTGCACCCTGGGACTGAAGGGACAAAGTGAGGAAGCGTTTCCTGAGCCCAGCAGAGCCACGACCGTGCAGAGGGGCTGCCTGACAACCTGGCAGAGGAGTGGGGGCAGTAAGTGCCCTGACCCCTCCTCTTCTTGGGATCTGATTTCATGCTAGCAATTTCCATCGGCCAAACCTAACTAGACACCAGTGGGTAGGACAGCCTAGTCGTCTGGAGAAGAAACAGAAGTGGATCCAGAAAGGCAGGTGGAGAACTAGCAGCACACCTTAGTATGTTGAAACGGAAAGGTGGTTTCTGCAGAGTGTTAAATGACTGAAAACATTGTGTGTGGACCACAGAATTGACCTGCTCTCAAGAATTAATTAACAGTTGGAATAGAGTTCATAATACATAAAACCGACTATCAGAGTCAGTGACGTTGTACAGGAAAGAAAAAGAGGGAATAGATCTGCACCTACGGCCGTCATCCTCTCTTGAGTCATAAAGAGTTCACAAGGAGAAAACTCCCACAATAAGGAGAGGTAGTGCTCAGAAAGAGGCCTGATTAATGTAAAAATCCTGCCCAGAATTCTGAGGTGGGAGGTGCTAAGAGATGGACAGAGAGAGGTGGGGAGAAAACAGAATTTTACTTTTTCTTCATCCTAAGTAAAGCCCTAGAGAGAGAATGGAAATGTGGGGGCTGTGAGGAGACCAGGTGTTTCAGGCAGCATCCCACAGGAGTAATAGGCCACACCCGAATTAGGGTAATTCAAGTGGGGAGGTTTCATAAAGAAGCTATTTACAAAGGCATGGGAAGGGTGTAGGGTAACCACAAGGCCTGGTGCGCATCCCCGGGCTGGGAGTTACTCGCAGGCCTGAGGAGAGAGGAGATCAGAGCTGTTACTGGACCCTAGAGAAAGGGGGCTGTGTGGAGGGCCAGTTTCATAAGAGCTGAGGTCTTTGATCTAGAGAGCCAGCCTGAAATGACCCCACAAGGAAGGAGCTGGAGGACTGCAGCCCCTCTTACTCCCGTGTCCTGCCTGCCTCCCCACAGGTCAAACCCAACCCATGGGGAGGAGGACAGTTGCTACACGTAGTCCATTTGGTCAGCCCCATGAAACTTGGGTAGGGTGGGGAGAAGGGTGAGTAGAGGTCTGGAAGGACAAACATAAGGTATCCAACACCAAGGGCAAAATTTCAGACCAGTGCATAAGGTACCCTGTGACATATGGTTGACGCTGGCTTATCTAGACCCTGCTGTTCAGGTTTAGAATATTGGCAGACAAGTGAATATGCATTTCTCTGGACTCTTGAAACTTACCCCTGGTGTCGCTTGAGAGAATTATTAACCAATGACAATTAAATAACCAACTCTTGTCACACCTGCCTTAACACAGGCTACATAGAGTTGCCCTTGTGGGAAGAATCTAGACTACAAATCTATACCTGTTCTCAGAGACATCTTAAGAGTTTTTATCCAAGGTACATATTTTAAAGCATCACCTATTCTGCATCCACTGGGGCCAGTCTTTCCTCAGCTCTAGGTGCTGAGCAGGATGCCTGCCATCTGTTCTGGGTGCCAGCCCAAAACCACCCACCACCCCCCACATATACACACATACACTCACAAGCAAATTTCGCTTAACACACATTTTAAGTCATATCATCCCCGCAGTACCTGCCAAATTTAGCATAAGCCTTTCCAGTCATTTTTTCCGTGTAGAGGTAATTAACAACATGTAATTTTAATCTTATAGGTTCTGAACACACCAGTAGTCATTTTCAGATGCTCCGGCATTGCAGCATTTGTGGGCAGGCACCAGTTTGCTGATAGAGTGGCCAGGCGTCTCCCTGCCAGCCATTTAGCCACCCGCTAAATGAGTGCACACAGCTTCTCAGAGCAGCAAGCAGGTCCTCTTGGTTCAGCTTCAACTGTCTAAGCTTCTGAAGGCAGAAGCTGGCAACCAAGAGAGTGGCTTCAATCAACAATTCAATTCAATTGAGCTCAGCTTGATAAACATTTCCTGAATGCCAACCTTGTGTTAACACTACACCGGGGCGCTGTGCTACACATAAATGTCTTAACGCAATAACTAAGAGGATGCCATGAAGGCTCTGTTAACCAGTTTGATGAAAGTATTTCAAATTGTATATAAAACCAGCACACTGTACCCCATGACTGCATTAATGTACACAGCTATGATTTAATTAAAAAAATTTTTTTAAATTAAAATTATCTGAGTTAAAGAACTATCGACCTATCTGGGTCTGAAATGAATAAATAACGTACTAAGCATTATGAGAAAAGCATTAACCACTGAGGCTTAAAATCTCACACCCAGCTTTCACACCTCCTTTTGCCTTTTGCCGGCACCTGGACTAGTTAATTCTGCCCATTGCATTCTGTTACACATAACACCACCACCACCCCCAACTGGGTCTCGTATCCAGCACCCAGCTATTGCGATAGCCTTGATAACCAGCTACAGCCTCATCTCCTGTCCATCTATTCTAGGACCAAATTAATGTTCCCAAGTTCACAATTCTGATTCTTCTTATTCCTCTGCTTAAAAACTCTAATGACTCCCCATTACCTATGAAATGAATCTCAATTTCCTTCCTTTGGCATTCAAGGACCCCGTCCCCCCTCCCCCCATTTCCAGCCATATCACGTTATTCCCTTCATCCACATCTGGCCACCTGCAAACAGCACACCCTTTGGAACACTCTTCTGTCCCTTTTCTCAGGCTGTCCTCTGCCTCAGCTTCCTCACTCCACCCCACTATCTCTCTATGGAGCTCTGGCCACCCTCTACCACATGACAACCCACAGTCATAAGGCTATTCCCTGTCAGAGGCAAGCTTCTTCGAGGAGCTTCTCCTCTATCAAACCTCTTCAGCCACGTTGGCCATGTGAATCTCCTTGGAAACCACACAGCACTTTACAGCTGTCTTCTGCTTAACACTGTCTGCGTTTTATTATAAGAATTTGGTACATACAGATAAGAATGCCTACCTTTCAGGATTATTGTTGGGATATAACTACATAATACATTATTTGAATGTGCCTAGATGATTCATGGCATGTAGTAGAATTCTACATTGTTATATGTAATTCTATAATAATAATCAGTTATTGGTGGTGGTATGTAGTAAAGTAGTTAGAATACATCTAACTGAAAACAACCCACCCTTACACAGCGTTTGCCACGTTCCAGGCACTACACTCAAAGCTTCAGAATGGATTATCTGCTTTATCCCCTTAAAAGTATATCCTTTACTTGCCTCACGTTTTTAAGCATAATATGTATTAAGCACTATGCTAGGCACTGGGAATTCAGCAGAAATCAAAACGGGTCAAAACTAGCCCTGAAGGAGCTAACAATTTTAGTGAGGGGAAGAGACAGCAAACAAGTCATTTAAAAGATTTAGAATATTATTTATTAACTATCTGCCTGCCCGGGACTCTGTCTGCCTCTCCTTACTAGAACACAAGGTCCGTAAAGGTAGTTATTCATTGCTGTGTGCCTGCAGCTGGAAGCCAAGCCTGGTCCAAAGGGGACTCTCAACAAACATTTATTGTGGTTGGAGACAGTGAGGGCTGTGAAGGAAACAGAGTAATGTGATGGAAAACAGTGGCAGTGAGGTATGGGGGTGGTGTTACTGAAGATAGGGTGGTCCGGGAGTCATCCCTAGGAGGAGGTACTGTGTAAGCTAAAATCTAGAGGATTAGGAGCCAGCTCAACGAAGACCAGAGGAAGAGAGGCTGCAGGGGAAACTGCTGGGGACCGGGGGGCTTTAGAAGGTGAAATAGTCAACTACCCACAGTCATGTGGCTATACCCTGTCAAAGCAAAATTCAAATTGAGAGAGTGTGATTTTAGAACCCACATACCTTACAGCAGTGGTCCCAGCCTTTTTGGCACTGGTTTCATGGAAGACACCTTTCCCACAGATGGGAGGTGAGAGTATGGGGAGGGGGCATGATTCCAATGCATCCCATTTATTTCAGATCATCAGGCATTGGATTCCGCACGACCTAGATCCCTTGCATGCACAGTTTGCAGTAGGGTTCTCGTTCCTATGAGAATCTAATGCTGCCACTGATCTGATAGGCGATGGAGCTCAGGTGATGTTGCCAGCGATGGGGAACAGCTGCGTTTTGCTCGGTAGCCCACAGCTCACTTCCTGCTGTTCAGTCCGGTTCCAAACAGGCCACGGAGCTACGCTGGTCCTTGGCTGGTGCGTTGGAGACTACAGCCTTACAGGGTAAGGTAAAGTTCTTGGGTCAATGCCTGGCACAGTAAGCTATCTTTTACAATCTCTACTGAATTGTAAGTTTTTAAATTAATCTTCTTTTGAAAGTATTGTTGCAGTTTGGCCAGGGCCGGGTTTGAACCCGCCACCCTCAGTATATGGGGCCAGTGCCCTACTCACTGAGCCATAGGCACTGGCCCGAAAGGATGGAAGTATTGATTAACTATTAATTCTACACGGATCATATTTAGGACCCAACGATTGTCAGTTTGTTTCTGTTTAGTTTCAGAGTAATCTTTTTCCTTTTTTTTAACCCCCTGATAAGTGAGCAAGACAGCTAGGGTATGATGGGAGAGAGAATGTCACAGGATACTCAAGGGGCGGGAATTTTATGCATCTTTGGGAGGGGCAACAGTTTTGCCAACTGCTTGGAAGAACCCTCTCCCCGCATTTCACTCTCACTGACTTCTGGGCCAGAGTTACTGAAAGCATTTCTCTCTGATTCATGAGATGCTGTAAGTGCTTCAGTATAGCCCGGTCTTGACAAACGTCCATATTCTCCAAGGCAGAGCAGAGAGAGGCAGCGGGTGGAAGAGAAAGGAAGGGAAAGGGAAGCAGCTCCAAAGGCCGTCACAGCAGTGATGGATAATTGTTTCTGGACCTGCTCTGTGCCATGCCAGCCACGACCAGCCTGCTGTGACCTCACTCACATGAAGCTGCTAAGAGCTGTTCTGGGGGAACCAGGCATTCCTCAAAGGAACACAGAGTAACTAAAACCCCTGCAGCAAGCCAAAGGGCAGACAGCAGGCATGACTCACTGCCCTTTGCAGGACATTGAGAACATGTGACTTAAATGGATTGTTGCCTTATTAACATTTCTCAAACACAAATGCAATGCAAACAAGCCCTCAAACAGAAAGACAATGCCAGTGGCTTCCAGCTCCCAGCTCTGGTTGTCCCAGAGAGGGGCATAGCAATCAAGGTCCCCAGGGTTTGATCAGTCATCCTTTAACAATTCCATTTGGAAAGTTGATTCACCGCTATTCAGCTGAGTTCCATTTCCATTAGCTGACTAATACAACTCTGCAAAGCTGGTATTAATACTCCCATTTTACAGATGGGAAAACTTAGAGAGGTGCTGTGGTCTGAATATTTGTGCTCCCCCCAAATCATATTTTGAAACCTGATCCCTAGTGCAATATTATTAAGAGGTGGGGCCTATAGGAGAAAGAGGCTAGGTAATGGTGACTCCACCTTCATGAGTGGGATTAGTGCCCTCATCAAAGAGGCCCAAGGGAGCTTGTTAACCCATCTGCCACGTCAGGACACAGAAGCAAGATGCCTAGTGAAAAGCAGAGAGTGAACCCTTACCAGTCACCAAATCTACGAGAGCCTTGACCTTGGACTTCCCAGCCTCCAGAACCAGGAGCAATAAATACCTATTGTTTATAAATTGCCCAGTCTACGGTATTTTGCCTGAATGGACTAAGACTAGGCACTAAGGAATGGGCCCAGAATCACACAGGGAAGCAAGAATTTGAACCTAGCTATGTCTGACATTAAAGCCACATTTTCTACCACACCATGTTGCCTTTAAAAAGATCCATGCCCAGGGAGAGATTAAAACAGCAATTGCAGAGAAATCTGGAATCTGAGAGCAGGGCTGCTGATGGATTGGCCATTCAGAAGATACAGCTCCTGAACAAAGCCCCGCTCGAGTTGGCCTTCCTGCGTCCTCCGTGTTAGCAGTCTCACTAATAAACAGTCCTGTGCGAAAGAGTGTTGGGAAGATGACAAGCAGGGAGCCCCCAGGGACTGCTCTTAAATAGGAGCTTTACTTAAAGGACAGGATGTTCAAAGAGGTTAAGATTTCCTTGCATTCTCTCTTCCCGACTCCCGGGAGAGAAGCTTTCATTCCAGGGAGTCACAATATTTGTATGTCTTTCAGACAGCTTTTCCTTTTTAAAGCTGCACAGCGCAGGTAGTTATGTAGCTCTCGATTTATCACAAAGGCCGCGGAGGGTAGGGGGCGGGAGGAAATGGCAGAGAGCTGGAGGAGGGGAGTTTCAGCAGGGTTTTTCTGGGCTGAGGCAGGATCTGTCCCCAGATCTATTTTGGGGTATGTGTTTGCACGTGTATGTGTGAGCGAGATAGAGATTAGGCAAATCACTCATCCTCCCTGTGTCTTTCAAACAAAGAAAATTGCTGCCAATTTGATAGCAATGGGGTCAGGACGAAAGAAAACTTCAGACAGGGTCAAAATGTAGACAAGTAAGTCTAAAAATAGACTTACTTAATAGATACATACTAAAATATATTAATAAACACTGATTTGAGACCTGCCATGAACGTTCATTCCTGGAGTATTTGCTGTGGGACAAGAATTGTTCCGGGTGCTGGAAACCCCAAGATGACTGGAACACAGTGGATTCCTCTGAAGGATTTGAATGCAAGTCCAGAGCGTTCTCTGACAAAGAAAGGTACACTGAGGCAGGAGGCTACTTCAGTTTGAAATCTCCTCTTTGAGTTCAGCCCCATTGTTGTTAAAAGATCTGTAAGTTAGGGATAGATAACTCAGAGGTATGGATGAGCCAGCATCCTTTGAAAAGAGGATGATATGGAGAAAGTAAGTCCTAATGGAGAAATATCCAAAGATCCAGGAGCCTGAAAGCTGTGTTGGGAAAAACAAGGGCGCTTTGGGGCCAGTTGCAAATCTTTGTCTCCTTTCTTATCTCTCGTTTTAAGCCTGGTGCAGGGAATCACAAGATGGACAGACCAGAGCTTATTTTCAACATACTGGCCCTCCTACCACAACAAAGTATTCTTTTTTTAAAAGTCCATGTGTCAGTGGTTTAACTTAGCAGATCGAGGCTTTTTATTTGATGAAGAAAATTGTGGAGTTTTAGGTGACAACGTTTACTGGACACAAAAAAATGATGTTTTAGATATAATTGTAAACTGGGTGATTTTTGAAAATTGCAACTACTATAATAAAATATTTTCACCAGTTCATAACAACAACATGACCTAAAGCACTAGAAGCTCAGACCTTGTATGCCTGACTCTCAACCAAATCTCAGCTTTAGGACCAAGATCTGTCCAGATTAGTCTCGTATAATAACATGCAAAAGGAATGAGTTGGGGGCAGCGCCTGTGGCTCTAAGGAGTAGGGCGCCAGCCCCATATGCCGGAGGCAGCAGGTTCAAACCTAGCCCGGGCCAAAACCTGCAAAAAAAAAAAAAAAGAATGAGTTGGCCAGCAGCTCCCCACAGCACCTCCGTGTCTCAGCTATGGCAAGTGGTAGAAATCAAGTAAACAGGATGATTTAATACCATGGAGAAAATTCAAAATTTCTCACCTTTTAGCCCAGAAAATACCACTTCATTCACTTGTGCATCTATAGATGCAAGATGACCATCATGCTGTATTTAGTTCATGATGATAAAGTTAAGAAACGACTGAGAAAATGTTAGAATAAAATGGCATTGCATAGTAATACTTTCATCTTTTTCATTGTTAAATGTAATTATGTTTCTCTAAGCTCAAAGTTTTATGTCCATTTTCAAAAATTCCTCTCTGACTTACCCAAGGATGTAGCTCCATTGATTGTTCCCCCAGCTGTCCTCCCTTTTCCTCCACAGAAATCTCCCAGCTCACCTCTGACAGCCTGTATTTCAGCCCACATCTCCAGGACTCTCCAACATCTTCATGTACACCAGCATGTTCCAGCTTTTGTGACCTACATAATCTTGGTGATCACACAACAACCAAAGGTAAGCATTTTTAACCATCATTTTACAGATGGAAAAACAAGTTTGGAGTTAAATTAATTGCCCAAGGTCAACCAACTAAAGAAGACAGAGTAGGAAGTAGGGAATCCATCCTACTTGTAACTTTGACCTTAGATCCCACCATTTCTTTGCCATGTCACCCTTACTTATTTTAGTTCCAGATTCTAAGCAATAGGTAAAGGCATTCAAGATTTTAAGTATAAAAATGATTAATAGGTGTCTGCTACAACATTGTGTGTCATTGGTCTGTATATGTCTGCTACAACATATGAGTGTTGGTTAGGTTAGGTACAGTTACAATCCAGCCTTACTCAGTGGTCTAACCCCATGATTAGTCCTAAACAAAAGTCTTCTGCTGTCTTCTCCAGTGAGTAGCTACCTGCTTCTATAAAGTGCTCAGTCATTTGTGTTTGTTTATTAAACTCTGTTTTGCTTCTCCGATGTTACACACTATCCCTGAATGTTACCAGTAATGTTAAGTGCCACTATATGTGTGGTGCCTACACCAGGCACTATGCTAGATGTTTTCTTTACATTCTTTTAGTTGATATTCACGTCGACCCTTGAGAGAGGTATTTCTACACCCATTTTACAGATGAGAACATGAGTTCAGAGACGTTCAATTACTTGCTCAAGGTCACACATCTAGATGGTCAGAGCTGACCTTAAGATACATTTCTGCCTGACTCCGGAGCCAATACTTTCTTCCCTAGATGTCCTCCTAGTTACAAAATGTTCTAACAGATACAGCATGGGATTTTTGGAAGGTTATAGACTTTTCCTATATTCCTGATTTATTTCAACAACCATTCCCAGGCCCCTAAATCAAGAACAAATACCACAAAGAAACCCCGGGCATATAATTTTTAATTGAATGGTCTATCATATTGATGTTTCCTCAGTTGGATGTCCTGATCATGTCTGGGGTTATTCTCTGTTTGTTTCTTTTTCCTCCAGGGAAATATATCTGGTCTGAGAGCATCTGTTATTTTCCAGAATAATTTTCTCATTTTGCTTTAAGCCTGTTGTAGGTATCAGATGTGCTTCCTCAGATTTGTTGGTGCACACCGCAAATATTTATAATACCTATTGCTTGAGAATATTCATGTAACGTGAGAGTGGCCTTTGTTAGTAATTCCGCTATTCGCTTTCTTAATTAAGTTGCTGGTACTTGATGTTCTAGCTATTTTGAAGGAGACAGATGAAAAATGGAGCCCAGGTTAGTGCTGCTCTGTGGCTGAGGTACCCTCTTCACATTGCCAAGAAAAGAGACACGTACCTGTTACAGACAATCAGTAAACCATTATTGAATTGCAGGGGCTGCAGCTAGCGAATGCTGGTGAGATTAGTAACTTCTGAAGACTCTGCTGTCTTTGGGAGTAGTGCTGCTGGTTAAAGGGGGTTAATTGCTCTGGTCTGAAAGATAGGCTGAGAATAATGGAAAACTTCTCATGTCAAAAGAGTTCTTACAAGACATACAGTTTCCAGGTTGGAAAAGATAAAACGAACGCACAAGGATCAATTAGAGAGTCAATTACAGACTATTGAAAGAGTAGGTAATGAAATGTGAATGAGGGTAACATAGACTGTTGTGCTCTTTTCAATAACATTATTGACTTTTCTCCCTTCACCTTCTTCACTAACAAAAAAGAAAAAAAAAAGGAAAATTTCACTGAAGTAGACATAGAACATACAGAAATTTACAGAAAGGAAATTAAATAAAAACTACCTATAATCATACTAATGGGAGATAATCTTTGTTGATATTTTTCTACGCACATAAAATTTTTACTTTTCATATATTTACAATCATATTGTGTATGCTATTTTATACTTATTTATTTATTTTTGAGACAGAGTTGCCCACTCTGTTGCCCAGGCTAGAGTGCCATGCCATCATCATAGCTCACAGCCATCTCCAACTCCTGAGCTCGAGTGATCTCTTGCTTCAGCCTCCCAGTAGCTGGAACTACAGGAGTGCACCACCATGCCCACCTATATTATGAGTATTTTTAATGGCAATTGGAAGAACACCTGACAGACTCGAGTACAGTGGTGAGATTGCAGCTCCCTGCAACCTCCAACTCATGGGACCAAGCAGTCCCCTGCCTCCAGCTTCCAAATAGCTGCAACTACAGGCATCTGCCATGATGCCTGGCTAGTTTTTCTATTTTTAGTAGAGATAGGGTCTCGCCCTTGCTCCGGTTGGTTTTGAACCTCTGAGCTCAAGCAATCCACCTGTATACAGGCTATTTTAAAAGTTAATTTTCAGTTAACATTTTTCCATACAGGACATTCCCCCACAACATGATTTTTAATAACTTTATAATCTATCTTTTTGGCTGGGGCTAATTTATTTACTAAGTTTTATTATTGAACAATTATGTTTGCTAGTCTGTCTTGTTATAAACAACACTGAGATGAATCACCTGATTATGTATCTGTCCAATTCTTTCTTCAGAATATAGTCCTATGAAGTTACTACTTCAATGCATTTATACTTAAATAACAAAAACCTTTTGTAACATATTGCCAGATTGCCTTAAAGAAAGTTTGTATCAGCAATCGTACCTAGTTCACACTCCAGCTTGTGTTTGGCCACATCGAACACATTCATCTTGGCCAACGTAACATTGCTAATGGTGGCTAAGGCTACTGAAGGCTTACAGAGTGCCAGGCACTGTGCTCATGTGTCTCTAAGAGCACGGGCAAGTCAGCTGTTCTCAGATCTTCCATCAGCCCAGCCATTGTCTCAGGCCACTGTTCACTACTCTCAAAGAGACTGGAAACTAAAACCCCAATGCCACTAATCCCCTTCATCTGATAATGCTCATGTGTCAGTCACCCCAGTTGGCCACTCAAAATGACGTACATGTAAAACAATGTACATGTATTACTTGGATAAAAGTAAAAATTGTTTTATTCCCAGTGCGTTGAGTATTTTTATAATAAAGATTTTTGTGATATCTTGGTCTGATTTCAGTACACATATTAGGGTAATACTGGGCTCATAAGAAAATTGGGAAGTGTTCTTTCCTCTTTTATTTTTAGGAAGAATTTGTGAAGAATTGATGTAAACATTGGTTGAATTCAACAGTGAAACCACACTTGGCCTGGGCTTTTCTTTGAGGGGAGATTTTAAATTACTAACGCAACCTTTACTTTTTATCAGTTTATTCAGGAATTCTACTTCTTTCTGAGTCAGTAGTTTTTATCTTTCTAGGAATTTGTCTGTTTTACTTATGTTATCTAATTTATTGGCATATGGTTGTTCATAGTATTCCCTGAGGATCCTTTCTATTTTTGTAAGATTGGTCATGCTGTCTTCTTTTTACATTCCCGATTTGAGCAATTTCTGTCTTCTCTTTTTTTCTTGGTCAGTCTAGCTAAAGATTTTTCTAATTGTTTTTCAAGTCCATTTCATTTATATCTATTCTAATCTTTATTTCCTTACTTTGTGTTTACTTTGTACCTTTTTTTTTTGGGGGGGCTTCTCAAGGTGGAAGATTAGGTCATTGATTTGAAGCCATATTTTTACATTTTTAATTTTTTTTTTATTTTTGAGACAGAGTCTCACTTTTCACCTTCAGTAGAGTGCTATGGTATCACAGCTCACAGCAACCTCAAATTTTGGGGCTCAAGCAATTCTCTTGCCTCAGCCTCCCAAGTAGGTGGGACTATAGGCACCTGCCACAACACCCAGCTGTTTTCTTTAGAGGTGGGTTCTCACTTGGGCTCAGGCTGGTCTCAAACCTGTGAGTTCAGGCAGTCCACCCGCCTTGTCCTCCTAGAGTGCTAGGACTATAGGCATGAGCCACCGTGCCCAGCCCTGAAGTCATTCTTTTTTTTTTTTTTTTGATATGGACGTTTACAGTTATAAATTTCCCTCTAAGTACTGCTTTAGCTATAGCCCATAAGTTTTAGTGTGTTGTGTTTCCGTTTTCATTCATTTCAAAGTATTTTCTAATTTCTTTTGTGATTTCTTCTTTAACCTGTGGACGTATTGTTTAATTTTCTCATCTGTCCATCTGTTATTGATTTCTAATTTAATCTCATTTTGTTCAGAAGGCATACTTTTTTCTTTTTTATTGATACAAAAGATTTGTACATATTTACAGGGTACACGTGCACAATGTATAATGATCAAGTAGAGTATTTAGGATATCCATCACCTTGACCATTCATCATTTTGTGTATTAGGAACATTTCAAATCTTCTAACTATGTTTAAGTATACAAGATTGTTGTAGTCACCTTACTCTGCTATCAAACATTGAATTTATACCTTCTACCTCATTGTATACTCATACCCATTAACTACCTCTTGTCATTCCCCCCAAACACCTTTCCCAGAGACAGCATACTTTGTGTTGTATTATTTCAATCAATACGAACTTTAGTTTTAAGAGCTAGGCTTAGCCTGAAGACCTAAACTTAGAATTGTCATGTCCTTGTTTATGGGAGTCCAGCAAGGAACTTCCTTATGAGTGGTCTGCGGGGGCAGTCACTGTAGATGCTGGTAGCCTTTTAACCTTCTGTGGGGATCTGGCTACTATGCAATGTAACAGCCATTCATTTGGAGGTGGTATTGCATGACTCAGCTTCTAGACTTGACTGTTCCCTCTGCATAAAGACTTGGATGGCGGTGGTCCTGAGATTTTTATTTTCCTTTACAGTACCTAAGCAGCTGATTTCTGATTGAACACTTGCTGTAAAATTGTTTAACGTGTTTCTGTAATAATGGCTGAGATTGGAGGCTGTCTTCCCAATGTTCATCCTCTCTTCCTTAGTATCATGATTCTGATTTTGAGAGCAGAGGGGAGTAGTGATGTTTCAAGTTGAAAAACTGAGTTTCTTAACTTCTCTTATAGATCCTGGGCAACTCTATGACCAAAGTCTGGCTTGTAATACATAAGGCTTTTAGGAAAATTCCCTAAAAAAGGAGTATTGAATCAGCTGGGAATCCCCTTTGGCCTTCTCCTTTCCTTTTTTCTTCCTGCCAGCATGATGGATTCAATGGCTGAAAATGTAGTGTCTCACTTGTGACCTTGTGAATGGAAGCCACACAAAAAAGACGGCTTCTTGAAGGAAGTAGGAACATTGTTGACTTCCCAGAGGCAGTTTAGCAGCCTTTAATTGTCCACATAAAAAATTTTATTTACATGTGAGAAAAGTAAACTTCAACCTTCTTTAAGCCATTATCATTCTAAAGACCTGTTGCCAACAGTGGAATGCAATTCCTAACACCCCATGTGCCAGAGTTCACTGGTTAAAGATCTCTCTCATGGCAAAAGGAAAATCATGATGCAGATGTATACACCAATCTCCTGTAAGTTTGGTTAGCAGGAAATAAGCCCCTAAAGACATCTATACCTAGAAAAGTACAGAATTGAATTTCTGGGCCCTGTGTACATCAAGTCTGAGATAAAAAACTTCTACTTAGGAGTGTAGTAAAAGAAACAGGTCCTTGACTTGGGATAAGCTTTTAGTTAAAGGAAAGTGGGAGAGAGAAAGTTCTATGAAAATTTGGAAGATGAAGAACTAATTCATAAAAGTAGAATAATTCTGAATACCTAAGACAGGAGGTATTCCAGCATTTTCCATCCAAACCCATCCTACCCAATATTCTGTCACTCCCATGCTCACACACCTGGATAAGCCTAGAATTCACACATGTTCTCTAGTCTCAGGACATGGGGGCACAACCACTCCTGACTCTCCCAGTGGAAAGCCAGTTTCTCTTCCTGCCACCTGAACTCAGCATTTGGTGTGTCTGAAATAAGCCTTAAGGGCTCATACTGATTCGGTCCTAGAACTTGACTATCATCTCTTACATAACCCATACTTGGTAAATATTGGTTGGATTTAGTGGAAGACAAAAAAAGAACCACCAAAATAAAAGTAGATGGAATTTCCAAGTGTGGGTAAAGAGGTTGAGGAGAATGATATTTAAAAATAAGTACAGGTAATTTATAGTTAGGATTTGTGTTGATGTTGATGGAAGGTAAGGGGGAAATCCCACATTAGAATATCCTGGCCCCCAACTTTATAAAAGAAACAAGGAGGAAGGTGGGACTAAAAGGGGCATCGAGAGGATACTGATGGCGAACTTCTGTGAGCCACAAGTTTGCCCAAGGCCAGCTCCAATCACCACAGTGGCCATTTCTCTCCTTGCTGACCCCTCTCCAGACCAGCTGTCCACTCTATCCTGGTTTGCATCTGCCACCCACTTCCTGGTCTTCTCCTGGCCCGGTACCATTAACCATATTCTGCTGTGTATCACGTAGACTTTTTTGCCTCAGTTTTTGAGGGTAGGAATGCACATTATAATGATGAGTACTAATTCTTGTACGTATATAAATGTTTTTAACTCCTTTATTTATGCTTGTGCAATAAAAGTGTAACTCTTTCTTGTACCATAATACGTTAGGAAATAAATGCCAAAATTCCTTTACAAAAAAGTACTTAAATATTAACCAAAAACTTTTGAATTAAAAAATTAAAAGAAATACTTTTTTCCCTGAAAATATGGGCCCTAAGCTTGGGATCCCCTTATATATGGGAGCACATTATACACAGCAAAATAAGGTATTTGTTTTTTCAGGGCAGGAGAGGATTTGACCAGGATGTCTGTGGTGCCAAATACCAATGGCTCCCTAGAGCAGGGGAGACAGGCCCAAGGTGACACAGACAGTGACCACCTCAGAAACTCCACTCAAGGCATGACTGGGCCAGAACAAATCCAGAGAAACCCATTCCCTCAAAGTTAAGTTCCCTGTAGATATTTTAGGTGTTGAGGACTGCAGTGCTCGGTGTGGTCAGCTCATTTAGAACTCCAACCTACCCTATGAAGTTGGTTCTATTATTATCCCCATTTTGCAATTGGGAAAACAAACTTAGACAGGTTAAGCATTTTGCCCAAGATCACAGTTCCTAAGTGGTAGCTCTGGGATTCATAACCAACCAGTATGATCATGGAGCCAGACTCCAGCCAGTACACATACTACTTACTCACGGCTTTTTATGAAATCGAGAAAAAGAAGAGATTAAAAATCCCTTCTAATTCCAGCAACAAAGATAATTATTTGTTTTTCTTCCCACCTGCTGGTCTCACTGCAAACCCAACTGATGTGGCAGCAATGTCAGCTTTCCAGGCATGTTCCTGTGGGAACGGTCTATCTCTTTTCTTTCCTGGCAGTGGCATATTTTACCAATCTCTTGGGAAAGTCCCTGGCTCCCTACCACACCCTTCCCCTCTCCCCTCTCAAGGTGACCAAGCCCTGTGGGGCCCACGCCCTGGCCCTCTCTCCCTTCCCATGCCAGGGTCTTGTTTCCACAGTGGCCTGCCTGACTAGCCTAATAATCTCAGGTAATAAATGCTAAGACTTCATAGTCCACACTTCCTAGGAGATACGTTTCTAAAAAGACAGGCCTTTTTGGAAGATGTTGTAGTTTTTAGTCTATAATCCAAAAGTAAAGACACACTGGGCTTGGCCAAGCTTTGGGTATTCTCTTAAAGGACGCCATCCCTCCTTTGCTGCTTCACCAGTGGGAGTGAAGTGTTCTCACACAGAACCTCCCTCCAGCTGCCAGGTTGTGATGGGAAGGTGTCCGGAGGCTGGGTGCTGGAGGGGAAGATATTTCCTGTTGCAACACAGGAAGTCTCAGTAAGTCAGTGACCTCAGGGCCCCTGAGCATTCTGGCAAGTCAATTCATCTTCAGAGGTTGTTTTTTCTTGCTCCATAGCCTGGGCTGACCAAAGCTCCTTCCACCTCTCCAAGCATTTAGAGAAATAAAAAGAAGGTCCTAAAAACGGAGCAGTTCAGGGAGAAAGCAAGTCTAGGACCCTGATTCTCAACCATTCCAGGGACTATACTTCACTTTTGCAGAAAAAATTTCATAATATCAATTTTACTATGTGAAAATGAAAATCGTAGATACATAACCTACCTACACGTATAATTTTTTTAATCAATGTAATGCCCTACCTATAATATAAAAAAAAATGAAAGGAAAGTAGTAGATAACAAAATAAATTATATTTGAACATGTGAATACACAACTATCCTAGAAGACATAATTAAGAACCAGAAGCCTGTGCCCTTTACTTAAATTCACTGTGACTGCAACAGCTACAAACACAGATTGATATAGGTGTGGTTAAACTGGTGAGTCACTATTATGAGAAGTGTTACTGTCAGATACAGGCCTTTCCAAAACTGTGAACGACTCTTGGTAGAATTCTGAACAAAACAAAATACTGTCTTCCCTTGATTCACACAGTATGATCCTAGCAATTCAGTGTATATTAAAACTATGTGAAAAAATGCTTTGTTTATATGTAAAACAGAGCGACATTCTAGGCTTAGATAATTGTCTATGGGGTTTTCATCAACACAAATGTCTAGTGTGATTTTTCCAAAGGCACATGGGACACAGAACACTTGTTGTGGAGGATTACCCCGTGCGTTTTAGGAAGCATGACTCCCCTGGCCCCCACTCCCGAAAATATCAGTTGCACCCTCCAGTCATTGTGACAAATAAATGCCCACACGAATTTCCAAAATACCCCTCCCTACACATAATATATAAATAATGAATAAATAAATAAATAAAATAGACTGTAAAACATCAGTCTCAGCCAGTCCATTTTGTTAACTTTTAAAAATGACAAAAATTATATAAAGTCATCATTAAAAATTAACAAAAATAATCAAATAAAAAAGAGAAAAATTAAAATTACCTATAATCACAAAGTCTTGCCATAACCACTGTAAATGCTTTGGGATATATATTCTTCTAGGCCTTGTCCTGTGTGTAATGTATACATTTTTTTTTAACACAATTGAGACTGTAGTCTGAGATTTTTCTATGTATACTTAATAGAAGCATGAATATCTTTCTATATTGACAAACATATATCTAAAAATACTAATAATTTTTTATTTCAAAGGGGGAGAATGAGCCTTTAGAATTATCTGTTATCCCCTCCAATCAAAATGAAACGAAACAAAAAAGCAGCAATGCGGTAGGCAGAAGGGGAGCTGGAAATAAAAGAGAGACGGAAGGAAGTGTGGGCTTAGCACAGCCCATCAGCGATGGTGGCCGTTCTCAGTTCTGACCTGCACACGTGTCCCTGCCGTGGAAACAGATGCCTCAGGCTTGCACGGCCAGCTGCCAGTAATAGGTGAGTCCCATGACCAATTCTTGTTTTGATTCCACACTCACCTGAAATGCTTCTGATTATAAATGAGCTTTCCCAGTCCTTTTCCTTCAGAGAGAATGTGTAGGCCAAGGGTCAGGAGTACCTGGTCACCTTGGTGGATATAAATCTCAATGTGTATTAATAAATGGGCATCTTTGTTTTTATATCTGTATTTTATGAGCTTGGTAAGTGTGAGTCAGCGCCACTGAGTCTGTTCACCCCTGGGACCCTGTAAGATTAATTTTTCACAGTGTCTGTGAGTAATGGCCAGACCTAGGTCTGTTCTGAATTCATCCGGTTGGCTTTGCACCTTTACTTTATGTTTCTATAATTTATAAAAACATAGTGGAGGAAGACTCTACATTTAAAGGTGGGACCTAAAATAATTGTGAATAGGGATAATAAAATATTTTTATTATATATTTTATTCAAACGCCCTGAAGTGACAGCCACATGAGCCTGCAGCTCCAAGGCAGCTCACCCTAACAGACAGGATGCTGGGGATCTAGCTTTGACTTGCTATTGTGGGCCTCCCCTCTTTCCAGACTTCACCACCACTCCCACCCGCACCCCAACAGCTATTTAGGGGCATCCCAAAGAGTTCTTGTGTGCTGGTAAAGAGGTCCTCTCAGCTGTCCCTCATCCTGCCCAGCTCCACTCCTGTTTCTGTCTGTTAAGGACACTATGAAAAAAAAATACTCGAGGCTGGGTAATTTATAGAGAACAGAAAATTATTTCTCATAGTTCTGAAGGCTGGGACGTCCAGGCTTGAGGCACCAGCAGACTCTGTGTCTGGTAAGGGCTGATCTCTGCAAGTTGGCGCCTGGCCGCTGTGTCCTCACAGGACAAGAGAGATGCAAGGGCAAAAGGCGCGCAGGTGCTCCCTCCTGTCACTGTGAGGAAGGTTCTCCATCCTATGACTTCATCACTTTCCAAAGGGCTCCCCTCTGACGTACCGTGATCACACTGGTATTTGTTTCCAGCATATGCACTCTGGAGGTGCACGTGCATTCAAATGGTATCTCCCTTCAATTCTGTCTTGTGAAGCAGGGGAAGGTGGGCACTGACGGTGTTACTGTCTATGCCAGGGGTGGTCTTCTGCCACTGGACCTCTTCCTGCTCCCTCTCCAGCTGGAGCCAGAGCTGTGGGCACTATTCCAGGCCTTCCAGATGCCCTGGGGGGCCTCACCTGCTGCTATCCCTACCTGGACCTGGACAGGTTCTGCATGGAAGTCTGTGTGAGGAGTGCCCCTCTCGTCTCCTTTTCCTCACAGTGGACACAAGGCACTGTGGTGCTGTCTCATGTTTCCAAAGAGTTCCCATAATGGTCCCTAGTGACTCAACTAAGGCTCTAGATGAGGGAGTGATCATTGCTATGCAAAACTGGAACGTAAATGAGCTCAGGGTGCAGCAGAGAATTAGAAGGTGACAAAGAACCACTCCACCAAAGAAGACAGAGGACCCAACATCCTGTTACTGGGAGCACGTGTAGTGAGAATAAGATGGAGCTAATCAGGCTAGGCCCCATGTGACACAGGTCACCTGGAGGGTTTAGGTCCTGAGTAACCTTTACCTCGTGTCTCCTATTCTTGTTGTTTTGTAAACTCAGCTTTAACCTAAAAATGTATATCTTGAGTAGTTTAGGGCAATTGATTTAGAAGATTAACCTTTGAATTGGAATGTTGTTATATAGGTCATGAGTAATGTCAATTATTATTTATTATGGGTAATGGGTTGTGGTAATTACTGTTGTTTAAGATAAGCATTAGTACAGTTCTTGCTTTCAACTTATATGTATAAAACTGTGACTTTGAGGTGGCACCTGTGGCTCAAAAGAGGAGGGCGCCGGCCCCATATACCAGCGGTGGCGGATTCAACCCCAGCCAAAAACTGCAAAAAAAAAAAAAAACCCAAATAACTGTGACTTTGGAAATTGAAGATCAAAACAGTCTCTCTTTTTTTGGCCAGGGCTGGGTTTGAACCCACCACCTCTGGCATATGGGGCCGGCACCCTACTCCTTTGAGCCACAGGCACTGCCTGAACAGAAGTCTTGAAGAGGCCACTCTGACTGTTCTTCAGAATTACTGGCCTTCTGACAAATAGTTTGGTGAACTTATCCCCATCTCTGCATATCGGCTGACAGTGACAGGCAGCCGGACCCTCTTCATTCAGTAACATTTCCCTGAATGGGCAGGTCAGAAAAATAGCTGTTCATACACTTCTCTCTTTTCTAGTACCTTGAGAATAGGACCTCAGGGGACTGGTTCTGCCTGTGCCTGCCCCTGCTTCCGTTTCTGGTATCAAGGACTTTTCAGCTACTCCCCTCTGTAAATGATCACGTCCACGTGTGCATGTTTTGCCCTCAGCCCAGGCAATTTCCAAGGCTGCTAGTCAGCTCTGATGTTGGCGTCCTGATTAGCAGTTGCTCGCTCCAGGCTTTACCCTCGAAACCTAAAGACTGATTCTGCTCTGCCGCTTCAGGAGGCAGAGAGCCTGGGAGTCTCACATCTTTCCAACACCATTTCCAGGCAGGATTTCCAGAGGACATCTGTGTCCTCCAGGAGGTCTAAATTCCCATTCTACTTCTAATTTATTTCAGCATTCTGTTGTCCTTTTCCTGCGAAGTCTTTTCTTTTATTCCGAGCATCTTTTCTGGGCTTTGCCTGCTCGGTGTCACCCTTCCTTCAAACTAAGTTAGGACAGGAACTCTGCTGTTCCTGTTTGACCTCATCCTATGCTTTGTAAGGTATGCTAAAGGATTTTCTCCCCACCCTTGCCACTGGATTTTAAAATTAATTCTAAGAGAGAACACAATCTCTGAGGCTGTCCTTCCTTGAAGGACATTTTATATTCCCTCTGCAAAACGTGTGCTGGGGATTGGTCTATGGGGAAAAAAAATTCTGTGACTCTGCTGTGTTTTATTCCTGGGGTGGCTTGGGGGATGGGTGACCTGATGACACAATTCACCTTAAGGGACATCCTCCTTCTCTGTCTGAGTTCAATTTACGACATAATCAGGGTTGGCAGGGGATATCCTGAAATAGCAACAACTCTGTCTCTACACAAAATATCATTTTGCCTCAGGCCAAATCTAGTCACCTTGATGGGTACTTTCAGGCAGCATCTAGCATCTTGCTCACAACTGTAGTACTTGGTCTCCAGCATTTAAAAAGAACATGGGGCTTGTCCTATACCCCACCCCACCCACACACACACACTTAGACTCTGGGAAGAGTGTGCCTTCCAGAAGTGTTTATATTGCTGTTTGAACCTGGCCCTCTTCCTTGAGGAGGGAAGGGCAAAAGAAGGGAGATGTCTGAATGCTTCTCCGAGTCCGGGATGTGGTATCCTCCATCTCTGTGGTGGAGGTCTAGAGTCAGAGTGGGAGGAGAAGAACTGGCCAGAGGAGACAGCTGTGCTAAAACAGCTGGGTCTGCGAGCAAGCCCTCTACTCCATTTCTGCCGTTAGTCTTTGCTAAAACCCCACAGCACTCAAGTAGGGATGGATGGACGGTCCTGCTCTTTCCAGGTTCTATTGGGCACCTTTCCACACCCTAACCCAAAATATAGGGCACGGACTCTCTGGGTTCCTTCCAACTGGCTGTGAGCTATGCATCATGCTGATGTTGGTTTAGGGCTGACAGGATGGAGGTGCAGATGCCTGTGCTCTGGCTGTGGACTCCCCCTGCCCCTCCCTTGTTTACCTTCTCCTGAATTTAACATGTGTTAGTCATGAGGCAGCCAATCATTCCCAACTATTACCAACCCCCAAATGCATAAAGCCAAATTTGGACCACTCTTCAGTCACTGACCACAGGTCTTGACAGCACAGGGCCATCCCAGAATGGGGGACAGGTGTCCATCTCTCAAAATGACCCCTGGAAGGCCACTGTTGGAAATATATGTGGTCTGCTAAATGTGTCTGACTATATATTTGAAAACAAATTAACTTTTTAAAGAGCCTTTGATTAGCTAGAATTCCACTAACCAGTGCTTTTTCTAAATTAGGAATTTAATAAGAAACAAAGAATGACAAAAGAGATAAAAATAATAGCTATGTATTATGTCATTTCTGTGTGCCAGGAAGTTATTTTATATAATATTTATACCAACCCTAGGGAAATCCTAAGTGTGAAAGAGGTTAAGTAACCTAGCTAAGATCATACTACCAGTTATAAGTGGTAGAGTTAAAATTTAACCTCCAGTTCTGTGCTCTAAACGGCTATATCTGTATGTCTTAGTCCATTTTGTGATGCTATAGAATACCTAAGAATGAGTAATTTATAAAGAAAAGAGGTTTATTTGGCTCATGATTCTGGTGGCTGGAAGGTCCAAGAGCATAGCACTGGCATTTGCTCAACTTCCGGTGAGGACAATATACTAAGTCAGAACACAGTGCAAAAGCAGAAAGTGGGTGTGTGCAAAAAAAGGGCAAAACGTGAAGTCAACCTTACTTTGTAGCAACCCACTCTTGTGGGAACTAATCATGTCTCTCCCCCCTCCGGGGGGGGGGGGCGGGGGCCCGCGGCCGGGGGGCGGGGCTGGGAGGGTGGGGGTGGAGGTGGTGTGGTAAGATTGATAATAAGAAAGAATTAATCAAATCTAATGAGAAAGATATTGATGTATCTTAACAACCTAATCATCTCTTAAAGGCACCACTTTCCAACACCATTACATTGGCAATTAAATTTCAACATGAGTTTTGTTGGGGACAAACAACATCCAAACCACAGAACTACATATATTTTGCTTTTATTATTTGTGTGTTTTGGTTTTGGTTTTGTTCTTAAGCCATAAATTGTGATAGTGGGTAAGAACTGTACAGCTACTAGGGTAGTCATTAGTGCCATTTATCAAATATTTTCATGTCATCCCTTATGAACACAGAGAAGGATAATACTTCCCAGCCCCTTCCTGAGTGGGGCTCCTGTGACTGATTCAGGCCAATGAGTTGTGAGTGGAAGTAATATAAGTATGTGTGTCACTGCTGGATAGGGGCATTTAATCATTGATGAGAGACTCTCTAGATCTCTCTTTATTCTTCTGCAAATAGCCAAGTTACAGCTTATAAAGGAAAATAGAAATCTCAGGTAACCCTCCCCACCAACTGTTTACGCATAAGGAAAAGTCAAGCCTGGAGGCTGAGTCATGCCACACTCCCTTCCAGATGAATAGCTGATACTAACATTGTGCATTAGCCAGATGTTCATGGATAGGTAAAAGACTGCCAGCATCTGCAAGGACTGCCCCACAGATCATTCAAAAGGACATTCTTTGCTGACCTCCATAAACGAGAGCATGCAAATTGTAACATTAGGTCTGCAGCCTAAGCCTAGCTCCTGAAACTAAAGTCCGTTTGATTCCACACTAATAATAAACTTGGTTCCAAGTTTATCTTCCCAGGTGCAGAACAGTGACAAGACGGGATCACTCTTTCTTTCATCTACCCAGGGATATATACATAATTAATTCTTTCTTTACTCCTTATTTCTCTTCAGACATTCACCTTATATTATGTAAAATGTAGATTTCCTGGGCCTCACAAGAATGCAATCATTTGCCTCACTGCCCAATTCCTCCCCCTTTTTCTTTTTTATTCTTTCTCCCCTTAAAACTGAGTCCCCAAGTCCTTCTTCAGGGTGCACATTTCGTAGATATTTCTCCTCCTGGTATTTAATTCAAGTTTTGTTCTCAAACATCAGCTTAATAAACCTCTATTGATTGAGTTTTTTTGGTTTTTTTTGTTTTTTTTTTTGTTTTTGAGACAGAGTCTCAAGCTGTTGCCCTGGGTAGAGTGCTGTAGCGTCACAGCTCACAGCAACCTCAAACTCTTGGGCTTAAGCTATTCTCTTGCCTCAGCCTCCTAAGAGGCTGGAACAACAGGTACCTGCCACAATGCCCAGCTTTTTGTTGTTGTTGTTGCAGATGTCGTCATTTTAGCTGGCCCAGGCGAGGTTCAAACCTGCCAGCCTCTGTGTATGTAGCCAGCGTCCAACCCACTGAGCTATGGGCACTGCCCTGATTGAGATCTTTTCCTCTGTCACTTACTTATTTTGGATCATCAAGCCCCATCAGCACAGGTCCTGATATGAGAACAACATTGAACAGAGTCCCTTTTAACCCACTGTAGATACGGCACATGCTTGAGATTGGAGGTTATTTGATGCTACAGCATAATCTAGTTTTTGGGTTTTTTTTTTTTTTTTGAGACAGAGCCTCAAGCTATCCCCCTGGGTAGAGTGCTGTGACATCACAGCTCACAGCAACCTCCAACTCCTGGGCTCAAGCGAGTCTCCTGCCTCCGCCTCCCAAGTAGCTGGGACCACAGGCACC